>KZ809311.1:35152-49299 GCA_000696205.2 Oncopeltus fasciatus | reverse complement strand
AAAAAAAAAAAAAAAAAAAAAAAAAAAAAAAAAAAAAAAAAAAAAAAAAAAAAAAAATACATCTTTTACTGAATCTATTCAAGTTTCTAACCTGCAATATCACTCCTACAACTAACAAACATATTAATTATTTCAAAATTTCAAGAACTAAAATTAATTAGCAAATATGAGAATAGCTATAAGTGAAATAAATATTGTATTGCTGCCTAAACTAAGTAGTTACCTACGTTTCCATTAAAGATGGACATTTATAAGAGTAAATGACTCATTTGACCCTGAAGCCCGAGAGAGAAATGAATGTAAAAGGTTAGATAACCAAGGCTGGCCATGAAATGTTTGGGAGGGAAGAGTTACATTCCTAACTCGAAGTTACATTCCTAAATACTTTTCTTAATATATGTTTTTTAGAAAAATATTACAGAATAAAAATGTTAGAAAATTATATTATAAACACAAGACCTGCCTCTTCTTCGACCGATTTTATTCATTATCCAATGGTTACCAAAAAGAGGCTTAACAATTTGTATTTTAAAATTGCAGATGCTAGAACGCATAAAGACAAATGTGTGCATGCACTTGCATGAGTATGTATGTGAATAGATGTATATATATAGTAATCAAGAACAGGTGGGATATAGAGTGCAGTGCACACAAAAAAAGAAAAAATCACAAGGAGTAAAATTTTCGGGGATCTCTCGCCCTCTGTCCGTGAGGAGTGAAGAGAGACTGGTGTTTGGTGGGAGGAACTCAAAGAGAGGGGAAGGCGATTGGGTTTTGCCTAAACCTCTTCTTGTTGGCAATTGATGCCAGGTCTTAAAGTGGCTTTGAGAATGTTGATATAGGCACACTCTCTCCTCTTCAGTTGTAAATCTGAATCTGTGTCAGGAAGTTGTTCAATCACTTGAACTTGGAAAACGTCATTAAAACTCATTAAATCACTTTGAGCATGCCTTGCTATGGGAAGAGGGGACTGTGGTTCTAAACAGGATCCTCTGTGGTTATTAATTCTGAAATTTAGGGGCGTAGTACATTTTTCTACGTAAAAAGCAGAACAAAAATTGCATTGAAGAAGGTATACACAATTTTTGGATGTGCATGTTGATGGGGATTGGATCTTATATGTTAAGTGGGCGTTGACACTGGAGAACGTGTTGCCATTTTTATTGGACAGGATAAGCATCTGCTTTTGTTACAAGGCCAAGTACCTTAAGTACCTTGTTTTGGTAAATTTGTGGGGATTTTGAAAGACTGTTTTTTTTTTTTCTGTTTAGTATATCTTAGAGAGTGGGGGCTTTCCTGTACATAATGCCAGGTTTTTGTGGTAGTAGGGAGCTGGTGGATGGATTGTTCTGAATAATAGGGAGGGCTTCGTGTATCTTGGTCTTGATACCTTCTACCCCGAGGAAGTATTCAGTAACCAATTAGGAGTTTGGGCATTAGGAGATTTAGGTTTAGGATGGAACGTTCGGTTTGAAGGAAAGATTTTTCTGTTGAGTAGTTGGGGTGGATAATCTCTTTGAAGAAGAGATTCTTTTAGAGATCCTAAGTAATTATTTAATGTTTCTTGAGAATTACAGATTCGGTGGCCCCGAGAGGAGAGAGAGTAAGGTAAGGACCTCTAGGTGTGTGGAGGGTGGCAGCTGGAATAATGTAAATACTGCTGTTTGCTAGTGGGCTTGATATGAACATCAGTGACGAAGTGGTTGTCTACAAGTTTTATATCAACATCAAAAAAAGTAGCTTCATCTTTAGATATATTCCAAGTGAACTTTATGGAAAAGGCCATAATAAGGTCCTCTAGGAATGTGGATAGGGATTGGTCCAAATAATAAAAATATCATCCAGATATCAATTCAAGAAGAGGGGTTGCAAAGGGTGGGAGGCTAGGAACATTTGTTCACGTTGGCCTAAGCATAAACTGACATAAGGAGGGGCGGCCAATTTAGTACCCATCCCTGTACCTCCAATTTGTAAATGGGTATCACCATTAAAGGTAAAGGCATTTTTGGTCAAGACTAGTTTTGCAAGACCAATTAGAAACACAGTGAAGGGGGCTCTGGGTGGGGGCCACTGGTCAAGAAAATATTTGAGGAACTCAACCCCTTCGGTAGTGGGAATTGATGTGTATAACGAAGTGACATCTATGGTAATTAATAAAATTAACTTTAAAGGGGGCAAGGAAAAATTATTCAAAATTTCTAAAAATAGAAGGTGTCTTTAATATATGAAGAAGGGCTGAGGATAGTGGTTGCAGGTGAAATTCAACAAAGGAAGAGATTCTTTCTCCCAGGAATCCTATACCTGGCACAATTGGTCTCCCGGGATTTCCGGGCTTATGTATTTTTGTTAATAAGTTTAAATGGGAAATGACAAGTTGGGTAGGACAGAGTTTTTTTTATGTCCCTGTCAGTAAGCCTTTCTTTTGGGCCACATTGGTAGTTAGATATTCTTGGATTTCCTTTGAAAATTCCTAAGTGGGGTCTTCCGAGAGGGAAATATACATGGTTCAGTCACTAAGCTGACAGTTCGCTTTATCAATATATAGTTTGATGTCTTGGACTACTACAGTACTGCCTTTATCGGCTTGGCTAATGATGATCTTCTTTTCCTTAAGAGATTTTATAGTTGAAATCTTATTAGGACGAAGATTATTTTTTGGTCTAAGACCACTTAGAAATTTAGGGTCAGACACATTGCTGAGTAGAAGTTTTGAGAATACTTCTACTGGATGGTTAGGTTGTAGTGAAGGGGGCTGTAGAGTGTAGGGAGATTTAAAATGGGAAAGTGGTTCTGAGACCGGAATTTCGCCAATTGGCTCCGGGGCTTCGTTTTGGGACCAGTAGTTTCGCTATTTATTATTCCTCTTCAAGTTTTCCATGTCAGAAAGAATGTTAGCATGATTTACCTTTGGAGTGGGGGAAAAGGATAAACCTTAGCTTCATAGTGAAATTTCACCTTCATTAAGCTTCGTGGATGAGAGGTTCAATACCAGGTTTCTGGGTGGTGATGGGGGTCCTGCAGGCCTGGGTTTGGGTTGGTGTTTGGGGAAAACGTCTTTCATGGTAGAGACTGGGAGGTTGAAGATTGATGCAAGGTCTGGTTTTTTACCAAGAAGTGAGGGAAAAGTATTAGCACTTATAACTGGTTATAGTTACTAACTTAAGTTATGGTTGTAAGAGATTCTCCAGATGGGGCCTTGCGACTCACATCCAGATAGTCTTTAAAACGTTGGATGTACAGAAAGCTAAGTTTCTTTAGATGCCTAGCTCTATTGTTATTTCATTTTTTGTTGGCTAAATTAAGTATATTATTTAGCTTACACATAATAAATTCATAATTGGGGGAGGAGTTTAGTAATAAGCAAGTAAGTGCGATGACTATTTCTAGATGATAACTTCTAGCTTTAATATATTCAGTGTACATGATGTTAGTAAATTGCAGGGGAATGCTTTGTTTAAAGAGTTGGATAGGGGCGCCAGGCTAGCTAAGGGGATCCGTACGGGTCTCGCAATCCTGATGCCGCGGGTTCAAATCCCACCCAGGTCAATCTTTTATTTATAACATAGAAGCTTGTCCTGAGCCATGGGTGTTTAAAAAGGGGTGGCAACCTGTAGATAGCCCCTCCCTCCAGTTACCCTAAGTGGTTGCAAGGGAGGCTAACACAGAAAAAAAAAAAAAAAAAAAAAAAAAAAAAAAAAAAAAAAGAGTTGGATAGAACCCCTATGTGAAGGTGGGATATCACTAATTGGTAGATTTATAGTTAAACCATTGAGAGAGATACCCAAGCCAATGCATGTATTTAAAAATTCACAATGGCTGATATATTGTGCTAATTTCTGGGAGTGGTGGCTCAGATCTATATCCATATTCCCAAAGCCACTTTAAGACATGGCATCAATTTCCAACAATAAGAGGATTAGGGAAAACCCAATCGCCTTCCCCTTTCTTTGAGTTCCTTCCGTCAAACACCAGACAGGAGATCCTTGAAAATTTTACTCCTTGTATTTTTTTTCTTTTTGTGTGTGCACTGCACTCTACCACTCTATATCCCATCTGTTCTTGATTATTATACATCACAGCCGCAAATGTTTCATTTTATATATATGTATATATACATGAGGTGTGGCTATAACCTTCGTTTATGTTAGAGGTGTTTGTTTTGTTTTGCCGAAAACATGATAAGTATAATAGTAGACAAATTGTCATGAAATATCACATGAAATAAGATAAAACCCCTTCTGAAATTAAGTTTAATTTTATCATTTAATAAAATAAGTTTATGGCGATGAATGTTTATCACATTTGCGAGTTTTTGAGTGGTTCAAGTGTTTCCAAGATGGCCGAGAAGACGTTGGAGATTATGAACACCCGGATCGCCCTTCTACGTCTGAAACAAATGAAAATATCGAAAAGGTTGGTCATCTGGTTCGATCTGACCATCTGTTAACAACTTGTGAGGTTGCTCTGAAACTGTTGGAATCGACAATTCAAAAGATAAATAAATAACAATTTGAACATGCAGTAAGCGTTTGTTTCAAACACACAAATTACAAATGACCCGTACTTCTTGGAAAGAGTCATAACATGTGACGAATCTTGGTTTTTAATTTACGATCCAAAAACAAAATGTCAATCCATGAATTGGAAGGGTCCAACCTCACTGAAAGCTAAAAAACTCGAATGAGCAAATTGAAATTTAAAGCGATGATGATCTTTTTTTTTGACATTCATGGGACATTCATGTTTACCTTTACTGGGTTCCTGAAGGTCAAATCAACTTTACTACCATGAGGTGCCTGCTCAAATCTGCGAAAGAGTAAGGAAAAATTGACCCGAATTGTGGAAGAACAAGTCAAAGGTTGTTTTGTTCATTGAATCTGAGTCCATTTCAAGGTTATGAAAGTCCGATGCAAGGTCGATGCAACTTAAATATGCTGTTGTCCAATTTTTCCTAAGTAAGTTCTCTAAACAAGGTGTGGCAATTAAATAACGAGACTAATGCTGCTACAGAAGTACTATGCATGCGTCAATTCTGAATAACCAACAGCTGTGCAGCATAAAGCCTTCTCTTTCGATTGCAGTGCTTCCTGTGTTTGTCAAGAAATCAGTCAGGCAAATTTTACATTACAATTTGAACATATGAAAAGTGTGTGCAAAAGTAGTGCCTAAAAATCTAAATTCAAAGAGATGATGATATTTTTTTTTTTTGACATTCATGGGATTATGTACCTTCACTGGGTTCCTGCTTTAATATTGCATTATATAATATAATGAAATATAATAGAATAATAGAACAAATTCTAGATATTTTAACATAATGAAAATTAAAAAGAAAGAGCACATTAGTGATTTTGGAATGCTGAAGTCTGGAAGAGGGTGAATGAATAAGTCCTACCATCATGAAATAAAATTGATCTTCATTAAACACTAAAAATGGACAATGGAGTCAGATGTAGGTGCTACACAGATCACAATACTATGATCGATAAGCAGGGGACTTCATATGCTATAAATCAGTTTTATGCAGGCAATAGAGACTAAACACATGTTAAGATGTGCCGCATGGAACACTAGTGAAGGTGTTTGGTCAACTCACCTTTCTGGCAGCCTGGTTTATTTTAATACATTAAATGAAGAATGGTAGCCAATTAGGGCTGGGTATTACCAGAGGTATAGGAAGAATTGTCAATAAAATTTATTTAATATTTATATATTCTTCTTATTGAATTATTTCAATGACTTTATGTATAGAAAAAGAATAATTAACTAATAAAGAAAGAATAAACTAGATACCAAAAGATGTTAAAATATGTTTACATATGATTAAGGATAGATACTTACACATTTTTTTGATTAAGAGGGAATGTTAAAGTTGACTCTTGGGATTTATTCCCCCTACTATTTTTAGGTATTGGTCCGCTGTTCACTTCTCTAGATGGAAGGGAAGAAACACTTTCATTTGAACTACTAGTGCTGTTCAGTTGATCAGAAAAAACTAAAAATGATATAAATAAATAATCTCATGAAAGTACGTTAACTGATAATACATACGTATATTTTATGATATATAATTATACATTAACTAATATGCGCTTTATTTTCTAAACATATAAGAAAAATTATGAAGCCCATCATAAACAAAAGCATCTACATTAGTCTACTTTTTCTACCCATTCTTTCAGCACATATGTAATTCTTAGGAAAAAATAGAGAATTACTTAGGATTCCTTAAGGAATCTTATATTCAAATAAATTGTCCACTTCAACTCCTTGATAAGAAAATCTTTCATATCAGATTTAGATCCTAGATCTCAATTCTCAATACCTAATCTACTTATCTAGTTACTACACTGCCGGAAAAAGTGAAGGATTACTTACAAATATTTATATTATTATTACATAAGAGATAAAAATAGAAATTCCATTGCCCCAGACTGGACTTTGTGTTGTATCTTATCCAGTTAATCCTGTACCTGTTTATATTCCCACCCGTTTATGGAGAAAAGGGTCAGTTAATCCACTTCTTTTCTTTCTTCCTATCAGTAAATGGTTAGTTGTTAGCAAAGATTCATCTTATTGAAGATTTTCTAACATTTAAGAGACTTTAGTTTTTACTTGTGAGTTTAGTAAGAACGTTGTGATGGCCAACAGAAGAGCATTGACCGAAGAGGAATCAATTCGTGCTGTTGCTTTGAGTGAAGAAGGGTTTTCTCAAAGGCATATTGCGCAACGGCTCCAGCGGTCACAATCCGTAGTGTCCAGGGTGCTTAATAGGCACCGTCGAACTGGAGGGCATACAAGAAGAGTCGGACAAGGCCGTCCGAGGTCAACTTCCCACCGTGACGAGAGATTTTTGCAACTGCATGCTCTTCGGGATCGCCGATCAACTGGTAACAGTCTGCGTGGTCTCCTCCAGAGGTTCAGGAATGTGCAAATTTCAGAGCGAACCGTGAGAAGACGACTCAACGATTATGGATTGACCTCCCATCCTTCAGCTACTGGACCTCTTCTCTCCAGGGAACACCGGGTTGAGCGCTTGAGGTTTGCTCGGGAGCACCTAAACTGGACTCAGGAAGATTGGAGCCTCGTATTATTCAGCGATGAGTCAAGATTCTGTCTCCGATCTCCAGATGGACGGGAAAAGGTATGGCGAAGGCGGGGAGAGAGGTATGCTCCATGCACTTTTTCTCCAAGGGTTGCGTTTGGTGGTGGGTCAGTGATGGTGTGGGGGGGCATAAATTTAAACTCCCGTACAGAGTTGGTTCTTGTGAACCGTGGCTCTATAACTGCTGACAGGTACATTAGGGAGGTACTTGAGCCACATGTAATACCTTTCGCCAGAAATATCGCAGGTAACTTTATTTTTATGCACGATAATGCCCGACCTCACGTTGCTCGATCAGTGCAAAATTTCCTCAGACAAGAAGAAATTGACGTTATGGTTTGGCCACCCAGAAGTCCAGATATGAACCCAATAGAGCATGTATGGGACATGCTTGGAAGACGTGTCCGCGCCCGAGACCCACAAAATTTGGCAGATTTAAGGGAAATGTTAGTGGAAGAGTGGAACAACATCCCAGAACAACATGTAAGAGCCCTGGTCGCTGGAATGGGCAGGAGAATGGAAGCAATTATCAGAGCTAGAGGTGGGAATACCAATTATTGATCGTTTTCCTCGAATTCTTCCTTTTTATTCAGTTTTGTTATTTCATTTCATTTCAAAGATTTACTTTTTCATTTTGAGACTGTAGGACATTTTTATTTTTTGATTTGTTTTCCTATTAAAAATTTCTAGAAAATAATTTTTTATTTTTTATTACCCTTATAATAAAGTGTGACTTCCAAAGAAAAAAGATTATTTTCAAAAATACCCTATACAGTTCAGTAATTTCAAAATATTGAAGTGATCCTTTAATTTTGTCCGGCAGTGTAGATACTTTTCTGGTTCCTTGGAATATAAATATCAAAACCAGATACAGGGAGCCATTCCTATAATCTAGAATAATCTTACCACAAGCTACACAACTGAAATTTTGTTAACACAAAAATCTGGCCTTATGTACAGAAAAGCTCCCACCCACCATATAAGATATAATGAACAGAAATAAGTAGTCTGTAAGCTTTCACACCTACTTCACCTTGTAAAAGAAACAGATGCTTACCCTGCCCCAACATTAAAACTGGTAATATGTTTTATAATTTATAAAATCCAATCCTCATCAACATGTACATCTAAAAATTTTCTACACTTAACAATTTTATTACTCTCTCTGCTAATATCTAAGCAATAGCAAGAATTCATTTTCGCAAGTTCTATTAGAACTCTATTTACCTAGGGTATAGAACTTTTCAATTGTAGAACTGATAAGTCTTTCTGATTAGCTACAACCCTGATTCTTTTCCCCTGTGATTTCAATTCTCATAGTATGTGGGGGAAAACTTACACAAATTAAAATAGAAAAGTTATTAAACGATTTATAGATACTCGTAATCTTAATTTTTAAACAATAAAACTCCTACTTTCTTAAGCCTGTAAATAAATAAATAATATTGGAGTTATAAATAGAATTTTCAAAACTGAGAATGTATTCAAATTATGGAAATAAGAAGTAATAGTTCATATCCTGAAATAGATAAACAATTTGAAAAATCCTCTAGTTGTAGGCTCATTGCTATATGTTCGTCACGCAAAGTTCTGGAGAAAATAGTATCAAATAGGTCAGCATGGTACTTATAATAGAATGGTCATTTGTATCCGAGGCAAAGTGGTTTCAGAAAAGAACATAGCACACTGGATAATGAATCTAACCAATGGTTTGTATTATTAAGCACCTTTAACAGAGGAAAAATTACTTAACTTACTTTTAGACATTGAAAATTCATTTGACAGAGAATGGTGAAAAATCACTTTAGAAATATTAGCCAATCTTGGTAAGAAGGTATATTTTTACATACATTCAAAATTATTTTAGCGAGAGAAAATTTAAGGCTTGGCAATGCCTTTTATAATGAATTTAAACAACAGAATGGGGTTCCTCAGGGATGTGTTCTGAGTGCTATGCTTTTCTGCTAAATTATTAATTCTGAACTGAAAAGGTTACAGGCTCCTATATTCTAAGGCCCATATGATTAAGTTCTTGTAACTTAACCATATGGGCTCAATGAATTTTTCAGAATGTTGAAAATGTTTGAATAAATTGAAAAAAATTGTTCTATGGAATTCAATCAATTAGTCAATTAAATATTGTATTTGTTGTGGTATTTAATCTTACATTAATTTTTATACAATAAATGCAAGGGAATAGAATAAAAAAATCTTGGTACCTCAGCCGGGACACGAACCCAGAACTACTGCTTTACGGGCTAGCATGTTTTCCAATTACACCTCCGAGGCTAGCCAGATGATTCATTATAGTAGAGTGCGGGGAATATAATGAATCATCTGGCTAGCCTCGGTGGTTAATTGGTAAACATACTAGCCCAGAGAGCAGATCTGAGTTCGTGTCACGGCAGAGGTAGTAAGATTTTTTATTGTATAAAATTAGTCAATTAGTTTCAGATAATAGGCATTTGTGTTCATAGGGTTCAGTGGAAAAAATGAAAATGTTATCAAAGTCAAATGTGTGTTCTTCATGAATTTATCTGTTTTTGTTAATGTAATTTTTGTGATTGTTGATTTTATGAGAAATCGGATATTTTGTTTGCCCAATGTATGAACCAAAACAATTAGGAGTGGAACAAGAAATTTTATAGAAAGCATTAGTTATGTTATAGGAAGGGGGTCTTTGGGGTGTGTGTAAATAAATTTAAGTCTGTTATTAGTGGAAAAAGCAAGCTGAAGGTTAGGGAAAGTTTTCTAAGAAATTTCTTAATTTTTTCAGAAAGTTCAGAATGGAAAGGTCATTGTTTTGGGAGAGAGGCAATGTGGAAGTGGAAATGTAGAATTCATTAACAAGTTTTTTAATGGTCTGCATAGGGAAACCATTGGAGAGAAGGATGTCTGTCACAGTTTAATATTTTTGTTGTAGAATGTCTTGTCAGAGAGTGTGAGTGATCTATAGATGAGATTTTTGGCCACATTTATTTTTTAATGAAGAGAGTGAGGTAAGTTGAAATGGAGGAGACAACCTGAGAAAGAGTGCTTAGAATACCGATCAGTAGGGATAGAGCCATTGGTGTTATTGGTAAATTAGGGTGTCAAGGAAAGGGAGTTGATAATCAGACTCAATTTCTGTGGTCAATTTTAGATGGGGGTGATAAGAGTTTAATGCAGTTATGCACACCATTTAAAAACTTGTTAACGAATTCTACATTTCCAATTCCAAAATCTCTCCCAAAACAATGACCTTCCTTCCCAAACTTTCTGAAAAAATTAAGAAATTCCTTAGAAAAGCTTTCCCTAACCTTCAGCTTGCTTTTTCCACTAATAACTCACTTAAATCTATTTACACCCACCTCAAAGATCCTATCCCTCTTCCTAAAAGAACCAATGTTGTCTACAAAATTCCTTGTTCCTCTCCAGAACATAGAGCTAAAGAAAAACCCGATTTCCTGTAGAATGAACAATCACAAATTAACAAAATACAAATAAAACTGCTCTCACAAAAAATGTTATTCATGAAGGACACACATTTGACTTCGATAACATTACCATTCTTTTTACTGAACTCTATGAACACAAATGCCTATTATCTGAAACTGTACACATTAACTTACAACATAATCCAGTTAACGACAGAACTGACATGGTAAAAATTTCTTTAACTCATTCAAACATTTTCAACATTCTGAAAAACCATTAGCCCTCTTCCTAAATCAACCTGTCCATCTTGTCTCCTACATCCTAAGGCTACTTATCCAAAATAATTCCTACCTATTTTTCCCAGTATTGCCCCCTTTCAAACAGGCAGCCCTCCCTTTGTACCTACCGCCTCTCACCCGCCTCTTAATTTCCAAACCTTACCTATCAGTCAAGAACATTTGATCCAGGGGGCAACACACCCCCTCTTGCCTTTATGATAGGTAGGTGCGGTTAACTTTCTACACATTTTGTTATTGTTTTTCTCAGCATTTGAAATAAATCACATTGCTTTTAGTTACATCAATTTTATGTAATAATAATGTAAATCATACAGTTTCTTTGTTTTTCTTATGACTTTGTATTTCAACAGCCTTGAAGATTACTTACAATTTAAGCTGAAATGTCAGCAGGTAATAAAAAACACACTTTAAAAAAATTGTATTATTTGGATCAACCTTGACTGAACCCCATCAAATTCTCTACTAATTTTCTACATTCAAAAACTTTCCGATTGAATTGTTTTAATTCATATTTTATAAAATGCAGGCAACATACGTTCTGTGATAAATAGTGTATTTTCACTCTTATCACACCTTAATTTCTAATATTTTTTAAAAAATAAATAAGCAGACCTATTACTTAAAAATGAGATTAAGAAAAACAAAAATATCAAGATGCTATATTACAATTTAATATAAATATGCAACAGCATGCATATAATTTAAAAAGTTCATGAATTATACATCGGCCCCAATGAAATGGAAATTAATTAATGTTAAAAATATCCCCAACCTTCAACCTTTAAGAATTCTAATTAAAAATTACTTACACCCAGAAGAACTGTACATTGTTTGGCGAACATCCTGAGGACTTGAATAAACTGAATGAGATTGCTTTGCTGGAGATATTGACAACAGATTTCCTTCAGAATAGGTTTGAGGACGAGAAAAGCTTACTCCTCTACCTGGAGAGGTATTAATGAAGTGTTCTTCTGAAGAAGTGGTAGTTGAAGTTACATTCATTAAAGAGGAGCTTAAAGAAGATGGTCCATCATAAAATGGCTTACCACCTGCCTGCAAAATGTATGTAAAATAATTTTCTAATTGATTTTAAGCATAATTAAATAATTAATAAATGGATTATAAGTTCAGATAATGTATGAAAAAAACTTAAATCCAATCATTAAAAATAAGCTTAATAAAGGAAATAAATATAAAATCCTAAAGAATTATGTAGTATACTTTAAAAAATAAACTATAAGGGTAAATAAATTATACTGCTGCATTGAAAACCGAGATGAAGTTTTGGTATTTTTTATCAGCATCCACCTCTCATCTCAGTTATGCCCAGGTGATCTCCAATTGTTGGTTCTTATTATGAACTTATACATCATCATGAAAATGAGCCCATCAGTTTAAATCAGTCAATCTTTTTTAGAATGAATCATCCACCCTTAACAGATGCATAGAAAGCTCAAACTAAGACAATTAACCCTAACCACATTGGTTTTTCTTTATTTTGCTCATAAATATTGGATTCCTTGTCTTTCCTTTAACATTCACTATGGAGAATCTAAATATATTTTAAAGCATCTTTCTTATAATTCACTCTCACTAGTCATTAACTGGAGAACAGGGCAATCCCCCACCACCACCACCAGGTCAGTGAAGTTGTTTGCTTATTGGCACTCCAGCATATCATGGTAAAGGAGCACCTCACCTCTTCAATACCGTTTAACAAATCAGCAATAATCTGTAATCAGTTCTCTATCCCTGACCTCTCCCTCCCTCCTTCACTTAAGTGATTAAGGATTAATGATAAATTAGTTAAATATGAAGGGAACTTATACATTTATTGAAATTAAGGGAATATATACTGAATCTTCTCATAAACTACCACCATTAATACTATTTTATGTGGAGGCTTAAGTATATCTTATCAAAACCTATTGGAGGGATAGATTAGTGCCCTATGGTGAGGGATAATCTCAGTCATTAAAAAAAGGATTGAAGGAAATGGTAAAAGATAAAATGATATAATTTTAATAGATTTTTAATATAATTTTGTAATAGATTTTTCCACATTATTATTTTATTCAGACCGTAATATTTATAACCATTTTTTTAGTGTTTTAAATTCTAAGTTGCAATAAGCAGTCCTATTTTTCTTCTTATAAGAATTGTTATGAACATACTAGACATTCAAAGCAAGAAAATCATTTGGGTAGTTGATAGACCAGTCAATGACTACTTATACCCAGAGTGCATAGATATTTTAAGAACATATATTATTCATACCTAGATTTTTCACAAGGTAAAAAGAGGCAGTAAGCATAAACAAGAAACCAAGGGGAAATTTTCAACCATTGCACACGAAATAGTCTATTGTTAAAATTAATGAAAAAAAAAAAAATTGTTCTTGTATAGCTCAGAATTATGGTGAAAGTCATGCATCTAGAGAGCAATGTAATGTGTAGCTTAAATAATATTAAAGTTAACTCTACCTAAGACATAGAAAAAAATAATATAATAAAAAAGAGCTTCGCAAAAGCAATTTCATATAAAAAATTTTAAAAAATGCTAGATCAAAATTTATTTAGGAACAAATATAAAAATATAGTGATTAAAGAATATGTTTTTTTGTTGGGATTCGGTCTAGGTTGATCCAAAAAATACAATTTAAAAAATGTGTATTTTTTTTATCTACCAACGTTTCGGCTCACATTGTAAGCCATCTTCTGGGCTACCATGAAGGTGAGAGGGACGTCGGCCACCTGGATCAAATGTTTATAACTGAGATCGCCAAATGTTCAGCTCAGTCATGAACATTTGATCCAGGGGGCAAGATGTCCCCTCCACCTTCATGATAGCCCTGAAGATGGCTTACAATGTAAGCCAAAACATCGGCAGATAATAAAAAATACACAATGTTAAATTATATTTTTTGGATCAACCTTGACCGAACCCCAACAAAAACATCTACTAATAATCTCTTCGGTCAAAAACTCTCCATTTGAATATATAAAGATACATATGTATTTCATATCAATACATGCACACATATATGTATGTATATACTCATATTTATACATACATATGTGCTTGGTTACCACCGCCAATGAAGTTAACTACAAACAATAATGTATACCTCATCTCTAAATGCATACATAAATTAGTAAGATAATTGATAAAAATAGTACCTGAGTAACTGAAGGTATATTTTGATATTTCTGCCGAGGAAATGGTTGAGGTTGAGGAACTGGAATGTCCATTAATGGCTCAGGTTGGGATTGAAATATCTTGAAAAAAAAAATATATAATATTTGCTTTTTCCACTAATAACTCAC
>KZ809310.1:89937-100699 GCA_000696205.2 Oncopeltus fasciatus | reverse complement strand
ATTTATAAAAAAGTTTACCCACATAAATATCGCTCCTGCTTTTTTTCTGTATAGGTTTATCAATTTTTGGAGATTAGAAGTAGAAATTATCTAAGTTCTCGGTGCGATGCTCTTGATGACAGCGATCCTACATAATACAAACACAAACATAGGAATATATTCTTTGAGATACAAGGTGGATTGGTTCTCCGTATGTATGCAGAACAAGGGAATCCACAGCGGGGTGTATTCATGCCGTCGTGTCCCAAGGATATGGACACTGACGGGGAAGGGAAGGGACGCAATTCTTCAGGGTATATCCGTTGGGGCAGAAGACGCTAACAAGGGAAGATGGAAAACTGATAGGACGAAGAACGTTCTTCCAGAAGGGGGCATATTGGAAAACAATATGATACACTACTTTTCCTCCTCTATCTTAGCCGGGTATCACGGCACTGAGCTCACATATGGGGAAATTGTTTTCTCCCATGATTCGTAAACTTAAAGGACTATTTTTAGTAAGAAAAATGTATATTTAATCCTTAGGCGCATATAACCTTATGGTTATTGGATTTATGAGTGAGTGAGTGTAAGTAAATTGCCTTGCATTTTCATCTTAAAGTTCTTAAATTTAATAATAACTTTTGAGTAATAAAAATTTTTTTTAAATTCACTAAGTATAGAGAAAGGCCAAGAAAATTTAAATGGATCTGATATTTGACTAGTATTGGTAATTTTGCCCCATTAATAATTAATAGCTTAAATGTGGGAAAAAGACCAAATTACAATGATTATATATATATATACATAATTAGATATTTCTAATAGCTTGGTTGTCCGCAAATAGGTATTATCTTTGTAAGTGGAATTGGAATCTGATAAGTTCCCAAAGAGATAATTTTATAATCCAAATATATGCAAAATAATATGCTTTCAAAATTCATGACACTGGATTCTTCTATTATATTAATAACATTACTAAATGTCTTTGAAAAACTGTTTTTTAATCTTAATTAATTTAAATTAAAATCTGTACAGTGCCTTGGAGCTGAAATACGGTGGTTCCTCAAGATAGACTATTCTCCATGAGCTATAGAGGGGATTTATATGCATATATTGAAGTAAATAACAAGGAAACCAGGAATGCAAAGCTGCCCCCCCCCCCATTCCCATGGGGTTTTCAGCTGACTGAAGCGGCTATAACTTTTACCCTCATTGGTTATCTGTATTATAAGACGAAATTAAACATATGTGACCATTGATATAGAACAATGGGAAATCTGCTTAGTTCATGAAAACAATATTCATCCTATTTAGATAATCCTTTTAGTTAACATATAAAATATCAATTAAAAAAGAAATACATGAGAAATAGAAGTATTTTACACTCATACATTATAGCCACAATTAATATAATTATTTAAAAAAGCTATAGTATATAATGTCTTCCCAATGTTAGTGTGTGATACCCATAGCCAAGTCTAATATATTTCTTATATATCTAAATATCCTCCATTTTCTCCGCGTTACTCGCATACATATGTAGCACCCATTTCAAGTGCCCTTGTACAGCAGGAATTCTGCCAAGTCACATCAATCGACTCCTCCCACATCTACGTCACAAAAATCAGACCCTAGGATTGGTACCCTAAGGAGAGACACTTTGTCGAGGTGTTACCCCTAATCATGAACTCTAGTCACACGACTTCCTCTGTCTACTCCAAGTTCCTTCTCAATGCGTCACAATCCTCAAACATCATAAAAAGACTATGACGAGTGGTGATAAGAAATACTTTTTTTTTTTCCATTCATTTTCATTACATACGAAATCACGAAAAATCTCGAGGTTACGTAAGCTACATTCTTTGTCGATATTTATATAATTAGTTAGCAATTGAGGATTTTGGTCTAATAATTTATACAACATTTAGGACAATATTTAAAATTATTATACCAAACAATATGCAACTAATTTTATCTGAAAATCTTGTCCATAACCCACGAACCTTATACAAGANGTTATTGAGTGAAGAAGGAGTAAAATAGTGAAACGAGTGTTGTGGGTGTTAGTGTTTAGCAGATGATTAGTAAGTAATAAGTGATTAGTGATGTCAGCCGGTCGCGTCAGTTGGCATTGTTTACAAGGTACGGAGCGGACCTCACAAGTCATTTTCTCTTGAAGCAATGTTTTGTGACATCACCATACTTCTACCCAATGGTCCAAAGAAGCAACAGGATAATATATATATATGAAATTACCTCGTCTTTTAACTTTTTAAAAACTTTATCCTTTTAGTATTTAGTTAGGTTTGACAACATATGCTGTCCACGTTTACGCTTAATAATATTCTTTCAGCCTAGCGAAACATGATAAATGTTATATATTTTATTTATATATATTCCTGGTAATCTGTAGGTTGTTCGTTCTCTAACTCTATAATCTTGTAGAGCTTTAAGTCCTTACTTTAGAGAGATGCGAAGGAAAAGAAAATATAATCCGCTTAGCGCATACCAAGCGTGAAAGACATGAATAAATGATGAAGGGAATATATTCCCTTGTATTTATGGGTTGGTTATAACCCAACAAAAAATGCCATCTTATACAACTCTGGGTGCGCCATCAGGTAGGCCTTGTAGAGTATGCATTTCAATCTAGTTGAGTACTTCCAGCTGTTGACAGACATTTCTTATTTTGCCTGATTCCTGTGTCGTCGAGTCACTACTTGAATTTGCACAATTCCACCGCTGGGTATGTAAAATCATATTTCCAATGGTCCTCGCAAAAAATTACACTCTTGATTGTCTTTTAAAGCTTATTATGTTTAATAAAATATGAGGATATTAAAGAAAAAAACTAATACCTACTAAAAAAAATGAAATGAGTTCAATATTTATCATTTGAATAAATTTAATTATATTTTCGTTAAGTATATTTAAAGAAAAACTAACTAATTAGTTGAATAGGATATTGAAGTAAAATTTAATTGATTTAAAGAGGTTTATCTAATCAGTATAAAAATACAGTTTATTTTTTCCTACTAACTAAATATTTAGCATAATTTTTACATGATTATCAATAGTTTTAATGCGAATTTTAAAACGTATTTCAAACTTAGTTTTAAAAAAAATTGATCAAATTACCAGTCTTAAATTTTTCTAAAGATTAAAAATTCCGTAATATAGAAAACATTTTTCATTTGAAGCATTAATTCTTGGATCTAAATTCTTGCTGTGAAATTAACATTATTTATTTTTATTGTCCTATATTGAAGATGTAGTACAGCTAAATTAATATTATAATTATTGTCTAATAGCTTGGTTGTCCGCAAATAGGTATTATCTTTGTAAGTGGAATTGGAATCTGATAAGTTCCCAAAGAGATAATTTTATAATCCAAATATATGCAAAATAATATGCTTTCAAAATTCATGACACTGGATTCTTCTATTATATTAATAACATTACTAAATGTCTTTGAAAAACTGTTTTTTAATCTTAATTAATTTAAATTAAAATCTGTACAGTGCCTTGGAGCTGAAATACGGTGGTTCCTCAAGATAGACTATTCTCCATGAGCTATAGAGGGGATTTATATGCATATATTGAAGTAAATAACAAGGAAACCAGGAATGCAAAGCTGCCCCCCCCCCCATTCCCATGGGGTTTTCAGCTGACTGAAGCGGCTATAACTTTTACCCTCATTGGTTATCTGTATTATAAGACGAAATTAAACATATGTGACCATTGATATAGAACAATGGGAAATCTGCTTAGTTCATGAAAACAATATTCATCCTATTTAGATAATCCTTTTAGTTAACATATAAAATATCAATTAAAAAAGAAATACATGAGAAATAGAAGTATTTTACACTCATACATTATAGAGAGAAATTCAGTATGTCTGTGTGTGTTTCTATCACATGCGCTTAATTTTATCTAAAAATTCAATTATTTTTTTTTTGTTTCTAATACTGTAATAATATTAATGTTCAATTTTTTTTGTTATGAGAAATTAAATCAACATAAACAAATAATTCGTACTTCAGCAGTACAAATAACATCTATAAAAAGATTCTAGAAGAGATATAAATGTTAGGACTGTAAGCAGGAAGTGGGGGGGGGGGGCACAGGAAGTGGGAGATACAGATTGATGTCGATGCGGGCATCCCCTAGCGGCATTTTGTGGAACACAACATTGCTTGATCATCGCTGAAACATGTCTGTGCTTCTGTCCCGTGTCAAAAGTAAATTATTTAATCTGGAACATTTTTGTAAAAGTCCTCAATTTGTTATTTATTTATTTTTGAAATGACTTCTATTATGAAATTGTATTAATTTATATAAGAGAAACCCGTTTTTCAATTGGTTAGGCTTATTTTCAGTTTAATGTATAACATAATCAATTATCTTTTTAATATATCAAAACTCGCCTAGAACCTATAAAAAATTTATTAATTAAATTAACAGAATACAACTATAATAATAGCTTAGTAACAAAGCGATGTCCATTATTCCTAGATCCTTCAATGTAATATATTGCTTAATAAACAGATATATTTGTGTTACATATTTAATAGTACTTTCGATTTATGAGATAATAGATCTGTCGAAATGCTAAAAGTTTGAGAGAACCGTACGGCCTCATAATCTCTGTTATTGAGTGAAGAAGGAGTAAAATAGTGAAACGAGTGTTGTGGGTGTTAGTGTTTAGCAGATGATTAGTAAGTAATAAGTGATTAGTGATGTCAGCCGGTCGCGTCAGTTGGCATTGTTTACAAGGTACGGAGCGGACCTCACAAGTCATTTTCTCTTGAAGCAATGTTTTGTGACATCACCATACTTCTACCCAATGGTCCAAAGAAGCAACAGGATAATATATATATATGAAATTACCTCGTCTTTTAACTTTTTAAAAACTTTATCCTTTTAGTATTTAGTTAGGTTTGACAACATATGCTGTCCACGTTTACGCTTAATAATATTCTTTCAGCCTAGCGAAACATGATAAATGTTATATATTTTATTTATATATATTCCTGGTAATCTGTAGGTTGTTCGTTCTCTAACTCTATAATCTTGTAGAGCTTTAAGTCCTTACTTTAGAGAGATGCGAAGGAAAAGAAAATATAATCCGCTTAGCGCATACCAAGCGTGAAAGACATGAATAAATGATGAAGGGAATATATTCCCTTGTATTTATGGGTTGGTTATAACCCAACAAAAAATGCCATCTTATACAACTCTGGGTGCGCCATCAGGTAGGCCTTGTAGAGTATGCATTTCAATCTAGTTGAGTACTTCCAGCTGTTGACAGACATTTCTTATTTTGCCTGATTCCTGTGTCGTCGAGTCACTACTTGAATTTGCACAATTCCACCGCTGGGTATGTAAAATCATATTTCCAATGGTCCTCGCAAAAAATTACACTCTTGATTGTCTTTTAAAGCTTATTATGTTTAATAAAATATGAGGATATTAAAGAAAAAAACTAATACCTACTAAAAAAAATGAAATGAGTTCAATATTTATCATTTGAATAAATTTAATTATATTTTCGTTAAGTATATTTAAAGAAAAACTAACTAATTAGTTGAATAGGATATTGAAGTAAAATTTAATTGATTTAAAGAGGTTTATCTAATCAGTATAAAAATACAGTTTATTTTTTCCTACTAACTAAATATTTAGCATAATTTTTACATGATTATCAATAGTTTTAATGCGAATTTTAAAACGTATTTCAAACTTAGTTTTAAAAAAAATTGATCAAATTACCAGTCTTAAATTTTTCTAAAGATTAAAAATTCCGTAATATAGAAAACATTTTTCATTTGAAGCATTAATTCTTGGATCTAAATTCTTGCTGTGAAATTAACATTATTTATTTTTATTTATTAAAAATTCTATATATTTGTATGATTATTTATTTTTATTGTCCTATATTGAAGATGTAGTACAGCTAAATTAATATTATAATTATTGTACATCGCAGAATTTAGTCAGATTGCGAAGACACAATGAAAGGTCTTTTTATTTCGCTGAGTAAACCATTCAGAATATGGAGAGAGAGAAAAAAGTTTTTATACCTATAAATAAGCGTTTATTCCTTCTTTATATTTATTTAAGATACAATTTATACAATAAATGGTCTCGTGAACATTTAAATGCAAAAAATAAAGGAAATGATAAAATTAGAGATAAATTACTCATTAATGCTATTAATTAAATCTGCTGAAGATAAACATAAAAAAACTGTCGATCAGTTTTAAAATTATATTAAATTAATTAGAATTAAAATTGAATTTTTGGGTTTCGGGCATTGGATGTTTTCTCCTCCATATTATTATCACAGCCAATTGGTAATATTGTGAGCTATTTACAAAGAGTAATTTTCTTTGCAGGATGTAATAAATAAATTTAAAGGAAATTAATTTTCATTTTATTAATATACGCTAATTTTATTAAGGTGTTATAAAACAACTTGTTTAATAATTTATAACATTGGATCGACATAATTTAATTTTTATGTATTTTTCATTTGCAAGTCCCATTAGAATAGTTTGTAACAACTTTAAATAAAAAATTAATTATAAAACCCAACTGGTATCAAAAAATACAAATTGGATATTACATTATCCAAATTTTTAGCGAATTCCGAAAGAGTGTTCTCATGACACATTTATCATAAACTTTTCGACATTTTCTCCGAATCTACCTACAAGATACCATAAATTATAGTCATTAAATTTATATAAATAAATGAAACAGAGAGGCAATAGTAGCTTAGTAGTCTCCAGTGAAAGATACTGATTGGAGAAATATTGCAAGATGGCGTCTGCTTCAAAAGATTCCTTTTCCCTTTCAACAAGAGTCGGATATATAAATTTAAATATACATATATAAAGATTAAAAGTTCCTTAATAAGTCCCGGGTCAACCTGTAATAAAAATTACAGAATTGAAGATGGCTCCGTATTCACAGATTTATTATTATATATTGCAGTAAAATATTTCTAGACAAGTAAACACATTGCTTGACATACAACTCTTTTTTTAGGAGATACTAATAAGAGGTGCCAGGGTAGTCCATGGGGTCCGGTCGGGTCTCGCACTCCTGCTGCGACAGAGGGTTCAAATCCCGCCCTGGGCAAGCACTTATCATCGGAAAAAGGATGGCACCCTATAGGTAGCACCGCCATTGGAATTATAAATTTGAGTTGAAGAGTGGCGTTTAGTAAAAGGGAGATCTACTCATTACTCGGAAGTAGAGGACATGAAAGCAAATCGACATCTATGGCAGCCAGGCAACTGAGGAAGACATAATATATAGTTTAATTACAATAAATACGGCATTTAATTCCAGTAGTTTGAGCACTGAAAGGTAGGACTCCACTTCATGGAGACAGCTTTTCTCTGGAGGGCTTCTTGGATAGCTAGCCCTGTCATGAACTATTCGCCATTGATTTTTGGTAAAAATCAGGTGAGCCGATATACCTTCTCTAAAATGTTGGTGGTCGTGAATATATACATAGATAAAATGTGTTTCCACCCTGAACCTCTTTACCCAATGTGTAATCAATTATAATTATTTTAAATATAATAGGACGAGATTATTTAAAAAAAAATCCTTTTGAGAATTAATCCTTATTGTGGTTACTAAATAATAAATGTTTACGAAGTAGGTAATTGCCACATGGAGGCTAAAATACTTAACAGTTTTTAGTAATATAGACCTACAAATTAAATTTAAATTTATTTTATGACTACCTAAAAAAAATTGTTTTATTAAATACAATCAAAATCGCTGAATTATATAAGCACACAATATATATCTGGTATTCAATAGATAGCTCATATTAATTAAATACGAAGTTGTAGGTCATTAAATTAGCGGAGAACTAACTAAGATAGCAGACTGATGACTGCTGATAGGACTGTCGGTTTGTACATGTGTCAGAGACTCGGAAGTAAGAGATAAGTCAGCTGAGAGACGCCTGGGTTCTGCTCGCGGGGTGAAAGCTAAGGAAGAGGTCCAGTCTAAAAATAGCCAGAGCAGGGCACAGGAATAGCAGTCTTGAAAGGTGGCCGAGACATATGGCTGTCATCTCTCACTGTATTTGTATTTGTATTGAGATATACTTTATCTCAGAATGCACATTTCTCCAAATGGCAAGACCTTAGAACTGGACAACTAGTATTAACAACAATTAATGGTAGTAGTCAACTAACAACAAATACTAATTGTAATCCAATAGCAAAGCTCGTTTCAGTAGTTCTCTGTTCGTTAGTGCAGCCACCTGCATTGAGCCGATCAGGGAAAGGGAGAGAGAGGGAAAGGGAGAGGGAGGGAGTGAGGGAGTGAGCGAGAGCGATAGAGAGAAAGAGATAGAGAGAGGGAGAAATAATAAGTGTTTTTAACTTTTTAAAAAAATTAATTAAAAAAAACGGATTATGTAGAAGACATTTAAGAGTGAAGTTCAGAAGCATAAGTACACCTTCTGCTCACTACCCGGCGACATATTACACAGGCAACATTAATATCTGGTCTTACTTTGTGATAAGAAATTAATCATCTTTTACAACTTACTATTTTACCCGTAAAAATTCCAAAGAGCAGCAGGCCAACAAAAGTTCGCCATTCATAGAAGTTAGTCGGCCGAAAAACTTTAGTGGAAAACTCAAAGGATGCATCATCCACTTGTTGTGTGAGCAGGGTTCAGAGTCCACTCATGGCATCGGGCCAACTGGCCGTCCGAAAGTGTTGATTCAACATAGCTCTCATAGCAGCAGAAATAGAGTTGCCGCTCACTAATGACGCCTTCAAGGCAAATCCGCTCTATTTAAATCCCCTACTGTTCCCACACACTCTTTCTTCTACATTATATCGACCACGAGCTGTGCTTTTTGGCCAACTGCTTAAATTCTTCTTTGGAAATTTGTCAATCTAACTCCTATTATTAAAGATATTTGCGTCCTTAGTTAGATCCAGGATGAGAGTCTTGAAACTTCAGTTCAGTCATTACTTCAAGAGAAATGTCATGCAAGAGCCCAATGAGCTCAAAAAATGTAAAACGTTTGCACATTTTTCACAAAAGGTAGATTGGTGCATGAACAAGTGACTTATTTCATTTTACACACCGAAAGAACGTTTTTGTAGTCGTTTGATCCTCCTAATAATATCTTCCATTATACAAATATTCTGCTTCATTTCGACCATTAAATAACTCATTCTAGGGTTTCTGGAAAGCAGCAAACATGCACATTTTAATTTTTGTATTTTAAATAGAACTGTAGACTCCAGGACGCGGACTGGAAAATTTTTATTTTTTAAGATATCCTATTTTAAGCCTCATCAAAGGCTGAGGAATTAGGTAGGCATCGAAGATTACACAAGTGCTTATATAAATAAATATTATTTGTCGTGATAATACCACAAAATATGGACAAAATAAGGAAAAGAGATTAATGATCTAATATAGGACACAATATCTTTATAAATATTGTACTTTGATGAGACGAAGTTTTATCAAATTCAACTCTCCACCGATCCTATTCAGAATAAGATAGCAATATGTTCCTTTCAAAATTCTACACGACAGTTGTCTTCTAGCTCTAATATCCAAAATTTAACTAAATGTAACGAAATTTAGTATTTCACCTTCTTTTCCCAAATTATCAAGAGTTTAGAGAATTAATTAATGAAAAGGGAGAAGAGAAAATGAGGGTCAGAGAATGATCAAATTACAAAATTGTAAATATCTCTGCTACCGTTGGGCTTATGAAAGAAATGGTAAGAGAAAAATATGTTTTGCGTATAATTTTCAAAAATGCATAGGTTAGGAATACATATGGAGGAAGATATTTAAAACATAGCTAGGGAGGTTGTCCTTCCTTCGCTGTCGACCTACAGCAGCTTTAATGTCACAGCCATTTTCTTTTCCGGCTCGTGAGATTAAACAATTCACATTCACTCATATACATGTCAAACTTTCAGGAAAATGTGGAAATCCACTTAGTCACCCACCTACTGTGTGACGGCTTATACGCAAAATGAACAGCGCTGCTATCACGGAGTTCTTGTACGGACGTAGCAGTTATATTTTATGATGGAAAGGTCGTCAACAAGTAGAAAACATATGGTCATCTTTTAACAGTAAGCAGCAACAAATGGAACTCACAAGATTCCGGAAGGAATATGTTTTGTCATCACTTAAATTATAATGTTATATTTGTTTGTTTTTGTAAATGATGTAGGTGAAAGTAGTTATAAACATAGAATACAGAAAATTACCTTGTTATTAATCGCTCAATGAGCATTTCGGACGACTGTACCCATAGAGGGGGAGACACTTCAAGTCATATCTAAAAGATTTAATTTGCTAAAAAACAAATTTGTTGAGAAAGGTGAAAATAATAATTCCGAGATATCTCCCAAATACTTTAGAAAGGATTTTCCGGATAATATCCTTAGCAGCTGAATCTTATCGATACTGATGTCTAGATAACGCAGGTCTAGATAAGATATCTACCAGGAGCGAATAGTTTACTAAGAAGAAGGCGCATTTTAACCTAAATTACCAAAATTCTTCATGGATTTGTAAGGGTGGAAATTATAAGAAATTCCATGTCTTACTTAATTTAAAACTGTCATATTATTATTATTCTTAAAAATAATTAATTTTATATTTATTCAAACCATAGGACTTATTCAATAATAACAGGTATTTCTTTGAAACCGCTTTGGCCAACTCAGTTCTATTTTTATTTTATATTCTTTTAAA
>KZ809310.1:66829-85885 GCA_000696205.2 Oncopeltus fasciatus | reverse complement strand
ATTCCCCAATGTCATTTATATATAACTATATATGTATGTATGTGTGTGTGTGTGTGTGTGTCTATATATATTAAATAAATGTATTTTATTTTTATTTCTTTGTTGTTTTTTTTTAATTTAAAATGAATTTGTAATAAATATGTGTAATTTTAGAAGTAGCTTGAATTTGTCAAGAAGAAAGGATGTACATCACATCACCTATCTATCTGTATGAGATTTCCTCGATTTTGCCTTACCTCTACTTTTAGCAAAACAAATTTATTTTTAAAAGTAATATATGGAAAAAAGAAAGAGTTTTTCAAAAAAGAAAATTGAATTTATAGGGGTTTTTCTTCTTTAAGAACTGCAAAACTAGATTTTGAAGATAAATATATGCTCCTTCGTTAAATATGACCTTAAATAAATGTTGGACATAATAGATATTATACATTATCTGATCAGGAAGGGTAACATGAAAGAATTTGGATCAGTATGATGTCAGACATTCCATTGCTTAGTAAGTTGTACCGGGAGAATAGAGAAGGTGTGATGACGTTGACCTTCATGACCAAGAATAGTTGATGTCCTCTCAGGATTGAGTTGTAATTCTTTACCTTTTCTAGAGGGTTTGAGCAGCTTTTGTACCCCTGTTAGGCAGCAGAGAACTTGCAGATGTTCGCAACTGATTGAAAAGAAAGGCCTAAGTTGCCAGACGTTTTTCTTTTATGGCATTCGGTCCGAGTTGCGGATGAAGGGTTAAAATACTGAGTGTGAGTGAGTTCCCCAAGCACCCTCCGTAAGACTCGAAGGTATTTCGTCGAAATTTAGGGTTGCTAGATGTAGAAACAGCATCTATGAAAGGACATCAACAAGTAAAGGAAAAAACGACAAACTTTGATAATCTTCAAAAGGAGAGTTTTTTTTGCCGTAGATATAATTATTAGATTATTTTAGTTTGGGTTCGGTCAAGGTAGATCCCAAAAAACACAAATTTAAACAAAAAAAAGTTTTGTTTTTTTTAGAAGATTATCTGCCAACGTTTCAGCTTACATTGTAAGCCAAACGTTGGCAGAGAATTCTTTTTTAAAAATACACTTTTTTTTATTTGTATTTTTTTGGATCTACCTTGACCGAACCCCAACTAAAATCATCTAATACTTTGATCAAAATGATGATGATTTTATGATGATGACATCCTCCTGTCCAATGGTTTTCCTACTCACACCATTAAAAAACTTGTTAAGGAATTTTATATTTCCTCTTCTCCAACTATCCCCCTCCCCCAAAATAACGACCTTGTTTTCCGTTCTCTTCCTTATATTCCAAAACTGTCTGAAAATATTAAGAAATCTCTCAGAAAAACTTTTCCTAACCTAAAGCTTTCTTTTTCCACCAATAACAAGTTAAAATCTATTTACACCACCCTCAAAGACCCCATCCCCCTTCCTAACAGAACTAATGTCGTCTAAAAAATTCCCTGTTCCACACCGCATTGCCAAGGTTCTTACATTGGACAAACAAAAAAACCGATTTCCCGCAGAATTAATAACCATAAAAATGACATCAAGAATAAACTAATAAAAACTGCCCTCACCAAACATGTTTTTCATGAAGAACATACATTTGACTTAGAGAGCTTAACCATTCTTTCCACTGAACCCTACCAACACAAACGTCTTTTGTCTGAAACCGTTCACATCAACTTACAACACTATCCAGTTAACGACAGAACAGACATAGAACAAATTTCCTCAACTTATTCTAACATTTTTAACATTTTAAAAACCAACAACCCTCCGTCTCAATAAACCTGTCAAAACATTTTTCTCAGTTCCAAAGTCACTTATTCCCAATAATACCCTTCCCTTTTTTTCCTTTGTCCTTTTATTGCCCTCTCTTGTAACAGGCCGCTTTCCATTTACACCTTCCGCCTGCCTTGTACCTGCTACCCCCACTCCCCTTTCTATTTCATAACTCAAAACAAATTCATAATGTTCAGTCATGGAAATGTGAACTTAGGGACAGGACGTCCTCTCTCATCTTCATGATAGGTAGGTGTGGCAAATTACTGCTTTAATGATATTTCAATTGTTTCTTGTCAATTAGTTGTTGGTTTGCATGTTTTTTTCAAATTGGTTCTTTTTTCAATATTGTTTTCATAAACTTTTAATTGTCTTACATAGCTTTCTACTTTCATACTCTTGATATCACATTATATTATAATTCTCTATTATACTAATTTCAAATATTACTGTATTCTCATGACATTGTATTTCTACAGCCCTGAAGATGGCTTACAATGTAAGCCAAAACGTTGGCAGATAATCCTTCAGTAAAAAAATACATTTTTTTATTTTGTGTTTTTTTGGATCTACCTCGACCGAACCCCAACTAAAATCATCTTAGACTAATAATTTGATAATTCTTCTTCATTTCTAAGGAAGCAAAGTAAATTTCAATTATGTCCATACGGTTTATTGTGAAGGACAGAAGTAATAGCAGTCCCCAAGAAAAATAGGAATTAGTGTCGGGCGAAAAGAGGGGCATCGTAAGAATGACATTGGGGAATCTCAGCCAATAATAATAATTTTTACTGTTATAGGAGAGATAACTTCAAAATGATTTCCAAAGAAATAAGCTGGACTTACTGACAGGACCCGATAGCTTGGACATGAATGACAAACATTCTTGATAACTAGCCAAATAGTTCTCTGTCAGCTGTGAGTTGGAGGCTAAGCGAGCGCCTATGTCAGTTACATGGATTGTTTGCTCTAGAGATAGGTCGCAAAAAAGAACATTGTGGAATAGCATGATGTTATACATACTACCTTATATATCATAAACTTTTTCCTTACTCTTATACAACAAATATACCTCGATAAGTATTTTATTAACTGATTTATAGTGGACATATTAAGGGGTATTTATTGGGCGTAATAACCTAGAAGTTGATTGCCCTTCAATCTACTTCTACTACTACTACTACTACTACTATACCTCGGTAATACATTTTTTTTAAATTAAATTGGGCATTTAGACTTGAGGTGCGCATTGAAAGGCGAGGTTCGTTATTGACCAAAGTTTGGCGAGTATATGTGTTATGCTATAGATAGCAGTAACATGCTGGATCACCAGAGATCAGACGAGGATCTGATAAGACAAGGCGACTCCAGTGTAAGAACAAGTCCCTAGGACTGGGATTAAGAAGTCTGTTGATTCTGCCGTGAGGAAGCGAACTAGTTCTGTCAGATCCTGGAACCGTCCTTGGGAAGGCAATGGAGAAGGCTCACTATCCGGTCAGGCAAAAGAGGGGTGTGCAGGTCAAAATTCTTTTCTACCCTTCTATTTGTCCTCTGCCCATTTACCAAACTTTTACTGACCTGATTGGTGAGTCATAGTTACCAACTATCCTACCAACTTACAA
This sequence comes from Oncopeltus fasciatus, assembly GCA_000696205.2. Lineage (NCBI taxonomy): Eukaryota > Metazoa > Arthropoda > Insecta > Hemiptera > Lygaeidae > Oncopeltus > Oncopeltus fasciatus. Next base: position 82,482 of record KZ809310.1, on the reverse strand, counting down.
TTCCGTTTACTGGGCATTTCTAATTTTAAAGAGTCAACATGTAAATACTCAACCGAAAACCTCTGTACTTTCAATAACACTTAATAAATTACGCAACAATAAATACAATATTTATAAAAGGAAATAAAAGCATAAAACGAGAGTCTAATAAATAGCTGACAATTTTAGCTCCTTTAAGCATAAGACGATATATTCGTCTTTCTTGGGGGTTTAGAAGAGTGCGGGGATTATAATAAATTAGCACGCCAGTCCGGCAAGCAGGAGATCCGTGGTTCGAGTCCCGGCTGTGACAGCCTGTTTTTTCATTCTATTCCCTTGTATTTTTGTATAAAATTAATGTTGGATTAAATACCACAACAAATACAATATTTATAAATTACACATTTTTTAGCTCTTACATTTATTTGGGAAATAAAATAAGTTAAAAAGACGCACTTTTGCTTATTGGAGACTCCGAAGCTAAATCCTCGGAGTAAAAGGGGGAAGTAGTGAAAAAATCGATGAAAAATTTCATTGTAGAATTTTCAAAAATTTTACTTCTAGAAGTTTCAAAATAAATGGAAAGGACTTTTGAAAAGTAGTCTATGTTTATGTAAAAAAAAAACATGGACCACTTTCCAAAACTTCTAAGTCCAAGCTATCTTCTATGCGAAAAAACTTGTGAGGTCTCTAAGATGATTTTAGTTGGGGTTCGGTCGAGGTAGATCCAAAAAAACACAAATTAAAAAAATGTATTTTTTTACTGAAGGATTATCTGCCAACGTTTCGGCTTACATTGTAAGCCATCTTCAGGGCTGTAGAAATACAATGTCATGAGAATACAGTAATATTTGAAATTAGTATAATAGAGAATTATAATATAATGTGATATCAAGAGTATGAATGTAGAAAGCTATGTAAGACAATTAAAAGTTTCTGAAAACAATTTGAAAAAGAACCAATTTGAAAAAAAACAACAAAAAAAAAAAAAAAAAAACATGCTCACACAAGAAAACGTGCGGAATTGCGACTGAGCAGTTGTGGAAAACCCATCCCGCAAGAGCTGCGTTAATTGAGCAGATTTCCCATGTATCTTTAAAATGGAAATAGATAAGAGTAAATGATGAATTAATCTTTAAAGCTAGAGAGAGCAATTAACGCGAAAAGGAAGACCACTAAACCAGACTTTTGACAGATTTTTTTTTTTTTAAACTTTTATTTATTTAATACATTCTGTTAGATAAAAACATAATTTTTTTGTTGACAAAAATAGTGGAGAAAGTACACAAACACCTTAGTTAAATCCGTAAATGTACTCTTAATAAGCGTTTTCCATTAATATATTATAGAATATAAGTTTGGACAATTATATTCTACAATTTATTTTAACTCAAATAAAAACGAAGATATCAACATTATAAATGTTGGTGTTCCTCAAAACCCTACTCCTACCCTTCATCTGATTTCTTCCAACCAACGTGAATAGTTTGATTTACTCATGGGAAATTTTCTAAAAATGAATTAAAATAAGTAAATAAAATTGATTATAGTAACACAGAAAAAAGATAATAATTTTCAATTTAACTCGGCAATAAATTCAACCACGTTAGCTGATAACATTATGCCTACATACGGAATTTATCAATGTAAGTAATGTATGACAAAATAATTAAAATTTATATTAGTGGGGTATTTAGTTGGGGTTTAACTATTGGGCAGTAGTTAATTTAGTGCAATTGAGTTGGTAGAATATTCTTTAAGGTTGCAGAGTGAGCGGGCACATTGTATAAGTAATAAAATCAATTAATCCTTGTTTTGAAGAAATACAGATCAAATAAATTAGTTCCTACACAAAGAAGTGATATAAAGAATTGATGACCTATGAGCCATTTCTTTATGTTCTGGTCATAAATGGCTAAATAATTAAACAAAACAATTACAGAGATAAAGAGGAAAGAGCTCCAATGGCGACTAGTAGAGTGAGCAACGACGTCACAAAAACGATATCCCCTCTATCTAAAGAGAGATAGACATGGCTGGTATCTCAGTGGCATCAAGCTTTGACCTATCACAATCATTTGGTTGCCCCCTTAATAATTTAATTGCTTTTTTCCCCACTTTCACTTACTTATTGATAATTTATTTCCTTATCAATTTGGTTGGTGCTCATTATTCAGTGAATCACATGGAATCCGAGTGTAATTGTTTACTTCTCAACAAAACAACCTGATCACCGCCTGCCCACATTGACATCCTTGAAAATTAAAAAAAAAAAAAAAAAATGACGGATCCGAAATATAATAATAAATTTGGAACTTTCAGTGAAATCTTTTCGATATTACTATTGTAAAGTACTCAAAAAATAATGTAACTAATAAAAATGCTGCATAACTACTTCATCAATAGCGTTCTGTGGTTTGGAAACAAAGTTATATCCTGTGGAACTAAATAGGTCTTTCTGTGTGTAAAATTGAGTCATGAAAAAACAGTACAAAAATACCAAATAAATTTATTTTTATTATAAATGAATAAAATACGTGACTATTGTATAAAAAAAAAATTAATATAGAAGAATTCGACCAATTCAAGTTAGAATACATCATTTATTGCCATTAATTATTTTAAAATAAATGTAATTTATTTCGAATACCTATTAATAATAATTTTTATTGAAGAAAGAAACATAAATCTGGATTTCTGGTAATTTGAGGTGCCACTGGGAACGAAACTTCCCGGTTAATAAATAAAACGGAACCGAGAACTGATCCGTTAATAAACGAAGAGGATTACGAATAGGAATTACATTTTAGATACACTGAATTGAAATATTGTATTATTGGAAGATGGCCCGAGAGTTTCGAGAAGAAAATAAACGGACAGAAATGAAAATAACTATTCAAGAATTCTACAGCTTGCTAAATTGACTACAAGAGAATTGCACTCAACAGTTACTGTCAATAGTTAGTTACTGTAAGTGCCACGACCACATAGATGCTCTGAGACACTCGATCTGTTACGGAATCTGAAACTGACCGAGGGCTACTGGTGAGCAAATTTTACAACTGTATAGAAAGTACTAGACAACCCGAGATAAATCAAGAAGCTTTTCTTGGAAAATAATACTTATTTTATAAGGATAGGATAGGATCAGGTTTTAGGGCGATAAACATCGCGGTTATTACGCCCCGATTATTTCCTCTTATAAGTGGAGTGGTGTCAACTAGAAGCAGGTGGCCACCTTCAAGTGGTCTTTTCCGCAAGGGCCTGGTTCTCTCATTACCTACTCCTCAGAAAATGTCAACGTTGCTTTCACCCTAAAACAGGTCTTGACTGAAGAGGAGGATTTCGAAGCTACATCCATGCCTGACTGACGTGGTCGTAGGAGCTTTCCGTTGAAAACGCAGGCAACAATGGCAATCCTTGTGTCAGTGAAGATCTCTATCATCGGTCTTACGACGTTCCAATCAATCCGTCGTATCCGCAACCTAACTTGGGGATGGCCCCTTGGTGGATTTGCGTCTTTACGTCGATGAGGCTTGTCGGTAGGTCTCTTAAGTTGGCTATCCAATTAAGTTGGAATCCTTCGTAACTAGGCAAAACAGGTGCTGACCACACCTAAAGAAATGCCTCGTGGTCCCTCTTGAACCAATTCCTCTTGCCGTAACAATTCCTCTGGTCGATCTCAAATCCTCAGCTACAGAATGCGCAACAGTGTAGCCCTTGGGCAGAGTGAAGATGTTCTTGTAACTAGTCTGGATAGTCGATTGGGATTGAGCCCGGTTAATGGTAGAGTGAACCGGTTCGTGGAATAGAGTGGTTTTATTCGATGGTTAGATTCCTAACCCGCTGTTCTCTCGTCTGTCCGTGAACACCTTTAAATGGAGCCAATCGGTTTAAATAGATTATCTTGGGTTTACCGCTTGGTTGCTTCTTAACACGGTTTATGCTGTCGTTATTATTTTATAAGGGCTTCCCCAGGCACCCTGGAGTTTGGGGGAACATCCGTGACGCCTTCGACGAGTCTGCAGCCATATTAAGTCTCCTGGTCGAAAACCTCCTTTCTTTCCAACTTTCTCCTGAATGTCTTCCATTCATTTTGCAGATTAGTAACAGTCTTTCCCTGTAATAATCTCGTCAGGTCTAAATCCAAATTTCATGTCACAAGACAGACAAAGTTCCCCAATCTAACACACATTGGCTGGAGTATGAAGAACCCGGTAGCCAAGCAAGAACAAGTATTGGCATTTATCCCAAGAGTCTTGAAGTCCTCCCTGGGTATCTTCTTATAGCCTTCGTGAAGGTGAGAGGAGACGAGTTGTTACCTGGAACAAATCCACATGATATCCCTGAAAATGGCTTACAATGTAAGCTGAAATGTCGGCAGATAATAAAAAATAAATTTTTTTAAGTTTTTTTTTTAAATATAAAACTTGATCAAACCCAAACAAATTTTCTACTAATAATCTCTCCATGGTCAAAACACTAGATTTGAATTTCTAAATCAAATGGATCTCCATTTAATTTATTTTCAAAAATAACAGATAATTTAATTATTTTTCTTCAAAAATAATTATTTCAGAATCTTTGCCCACGTTTAATAATACTGATTTCGATCCAGAAGTATCCAGATTGCGCTCATTTAACCATATTTTTTAATTTGCTAATTTTCGATCTTGTATCTAAAGAGACAGGTTTATCTAAGGAGACCTGAACCGTAGTTCTCAAAAGTTACAATAAAAAAAACAACTCCACATCTGATACAAGATTGTTATGGGCTGCCTCCCTTATAATTTTTTCTTATTAATCTTTTATTAATTTATTACATTCTGTTAAATAAAAACATTTTGTAATTTCATCACAATGAAGTAAAAATTACATTCAAGGTCAATCACATGAGGAGAGAAGGTGACCAATAACACCACTCTCAACCCTAATAATTAAATGTAAAAATAAATTAAAGCAACTTCCTTAAAATCCCTACTCCTAAATGTTCAATTTAATTGTGAAGTGCTAAAATATTTCTAAAACAATTAAAAATCTGTATTGAATTTCATTGCACTAAAGTAAATATTACCCAACTGCACTTGGACTAGACATTTTTTATAAACTTCTGTTTTAGATGTGCTAATGCATATTAAAATATAACATTTACATAACAAAGCAAATTTCCTTCGAATCTAAATGTCATCATGACTTCCAGAACAAAGCAATGAAGAAATGTCAAAGCTCCATGTCAAATGGGATATGTGACACTAGGGTTTCTAGTGGTAGTGTCAATTGTCCACATTTGCTCCAGTCATACTTTTTTAGTTATGAAATGTTATTCAGTCATTATTCAGGCTACTTCGCAGCCACAAAAATTTAACAGATTTTCTCACTAGAATATTTTTGTATTGCAACAATCAAAATGTAGGACATGGCTTTTGTGGAATGCAGAACTGTGGATGAGAAGTGTAGTGTGGTTATCACTGGTACAGGACATTTACCTTGCCAACTCTTTTGAATAGTAGACAGGTTATGAGGAATCCATGTAGGAGCTCGAAGGAGAGGTCTCGGTCATACTGCCTTACTGGACAGCTCCATCAGGACCCACTCTTGAACACCCATCCACAACATTCCTGACCAATATTACCAGTGATCAGTACAAGTGCAAAGTCCTTTAATTATTAATCCCTTAATCTCTACAAGCTCAGTAACTCAACACATTATTTTTAAGGGAGAGGTCTCTGGCCGACTCACCCTACAAGTCACAGAGAATCTCAAAAGAATTTTAATTTCGAATGGGCATTGATGAGCATGACCCCTCCACTCCCATTATTTGTCTCCCAAACCAAGAAGATAAATCCCATAGTGTAAATATTAAATACTGTGAAGTCTGGCAGAATAAAGGAGTAGAGACGCTCACCCATCCACTGAGAATTCAAGATGATAAATCGAGCATTATGAATGTAATCATGAAATTATAACAAGAGAGTATTTGAAGAGATAGGATGAAGTGAAGAGTAAAGGGTCCTAAAAAAAATCTAGAAGCCACAAGTTTGGAGGAGGCTAAATTATAAATCAAAGGCAAGAAACTAGGAAAAAAGAGGCATGCCTCTAAAAAGAGGGTGAAAGAAGCAATAATGAGAAATAGTCAATAGTATCTTATGAAGAGTCAAATATAGATATTGACATGCCTGATTTATGAGACAGATACTGAGGATGAAAATATTCACGATGGTAACTATTACTTAGAAAAAAGTATGGCAAAACTGCTAATTCATTCAGACATTGTACTTATGAGGTAACTCTCAGGAAGTAGGTCAATACATGGTTAGATTTTTGAACCGACACAACCAAACTACAAAGTTCATAAAGTGATCAGCTCTTCTACGCAGAATAAAATGACATTATTCAGAAGCTATCTGAATCTGTAACATATTATACCACAGACAGTAATATAATATAATTAGCTTAATTACTGATTTATCAAACTCGACTAAGTTAAGTTGAATATTTTATTTTTTACAAGCTGACCTGAATTTTTGAATTGATATCACTGAAATTTTTTTGTACTTAAATTTGATGCCATTATATAAAAATTTTTAAACACAAAAATGTTGTAAGTGTTAAATTGTCTAACAACTGACAATTCATTCATTTAACTTCATCTAATATTTTGGATAGGACCATAAAACATCCCACACAACTCTTTTTTGTAATATCTGTAATATTGTTTGTAACTCTTTGATGCTAATTAAGGGTCCAAGGTACTTAACAACTCTGTTACAAATGCAACAAGATACAGATCACTGGTCTAGTTGTCTTGTTTTGATCGGGAAATGGTCAAGCACCTCCAAAAATTTAAAAAAAAAACATTTAAAAAGTTTTTATGGTAAAAAGAGACGTAGATTAAAAATGTAGTTTAACAATGACCTAGAAGTATAGTTTACACCAAGAAAATATCTTATTGCATAATTTTTTTCTTATGTTTTAACAAAATGACTAAAGAAATATAGTGTGACCAAATTAACCATGACCCACATGCCTTAACATACATTGCCTAATTATGTTGTACATACATCATTTCTTTATAAAAAAAATTACTTTGAAATTCACATAAAACCAATAATTTAATTTTCAACAATTTCAGTGTTAAATAAAAACTATCAAAAAAGGAATAATTTAAAGCTTTCTTTCTTCATTATTTTTTCACTTTACTTATGTTCTTATTGAATACTATTCATTACAGTTACCATGGTTATGGTTGAACCCTTCCATTTTATTACATTTCCAACGATAAATTCTACACTATGCTTCTCACTGCCTAACAAAAAAAATCATGCTGAATACAAACCCCTATAAATGTTATATTAAATTATTAATAATATTAATTAAATAGATAAAAAAATATACCATTTTGAATTTACTTAGAACTTTATATTAAATTAATTAATTACACAGATCAACACTCATTTCGTAATAGGAAAGTGATCAACAATTATGGGGGTTTTCAGGAGCGCTGAATCCAAATCTGACATCCATTTTTCTCTGACCCGTATAGTTTTTAAGTCATAGGATTTGCCTACTTTATACTCTAAAGTTTAAAATTATGTGTCTCAACAGAAACTGTGTTTGCCTTTTGTCTTTTATTACTTTTATGGGTTCTTGGTTTGAAGATTTTTAATTTTAAAAAAAGGGCAAACATTTTGAAAAATTAATATTTTTTCCATGTTTAAAGACATTTTGTACAAAATATAAAAGTGACAGGAAAAATTCAATTATGGATTCTAAAATATTAAGTTACAGATGTCCATTGCACTAGCGGAATCACTAACAAACTCATTTGTAAACACTGATTAGCATAGATAGAGCGTTTGAAGTGGTACCTAAACAGTAAGTTCAAGGGACATGAAGTTTTACGATTAATTGTTTTAACAATTACTCTTATCCAATATTAACCAATTATTAAATTTGAGCCTTATTGACTCTTATTAGAAAGTTATTTTGATTTTATCTAACATTTAATCTAATTATTAATTAATTTTATTAAACTCAATGTACATGTTTGTTATTATTTATGTATATATTCAATTGCAATTGTTAACATAAACTATTCCTAAATCCATCTTTCTCTATACACATAGTTTTTGTTTTAATGTAATAGGTTGTTTTGTTACACTTTATGATAATATGCTATATTATGTTGTACTTTGTTACATTATATTATTTTATTACAATATCATACTATCTTATGAATTTTAACTTCAAAATTTTTGGATTTTATTAAGAAAATATCCAAAATCTTTTAATCGCAGAGGTGTCGGGATAGATGTCATTCTTATCATTTTAGTGAACCTTGTTTATCAAGTTTTTAGATAAGTAAGGTCCCTTCCACAGAATTATGGTGTCAGGGTAGCTATCAAGCTATTAAATAAGAACTATTAGGTGAAGTTATGAACAGCTAAAAGCTATTAGGTAAGAAATGTATCTTCAACAAAATTTTCAGAGAACTGTTATCAGGCTGTTAGCCCATGATGTAAAGAACCAAGAGACCATTACCCCTCCCTTCCTTATGCCACAGTTATTAGACCATGCGGCAGTTCTAGTCAGTCCCTGCAGTTCATTCCAGCCCTTCCTACAAGTCGAGAGACAGCTCTCACACCATGCTTTAACTATGCGCTGGTTAGTTGCATTCGATGGCATTAAGGTGTTTTCATTATTATCAGGAAGTGGAGCCATTGACTTTTTGGGTTCAAGTTTTTCTACCTACTATTCATCCCCTACAATAGGGGCTGAAAGTAAAGCTCAGTCGATCAATGCAGTGACAAGTTGTCACCTGCCATCTGCGGTACATCTAGTGCCTAATGGCCTAATCAAATTTTCAGTAAAATCTAAGGTGAATTATAGTTATTTTTCTCAAGTTCTCATTTATTATTATAGCTGTTGATAAAATACTAATGTTTAAAAATATTTATAATCCTGTAGTTTGCATAGAAAATAGATTTCCTTTATACATATATATATTTATTTATTAAATATTCTTCTGAGTACAGCAAACAAAAAAGTATTTATTTTATTGTTAACTNGGTTCTACTTATGAGACGAATGAAATGCGTTTTTTTTTAAAATTAAATTTGACTAGCGCACAGCTAAATTTGCTATAACTTTTTATGAAAGAGTACTAAATTTAATTAAAAATATATAGTTCAAATGGAGAGTATTTTGACCGTAGATATTATTATTAAATGATTTTAGTTGGGGTTCGGTCAAGGTAGATCCAAAAAATACAAATTTAAAAAAAAGTTTATTTTTTTAAAGATTATCTGCCAATGTTTCGGCTTACATTGTAAGCCATCTTCAGGGCTGCCTATCATGAAGACGAGAGGGGAAACGTTGGAAGATAATCTTTAAAAAAAATACACTTTCTTTTAAATTTGTATTTTTTTGGATCTACCTTGACCGAACCCTAACTAAAATCATCTAATAAAAATATATTTATAGTCATTTGTGAATACAGGACCCATCTGGTACGACTAGAAGACATCCCTAAAGTACTTCAAGAACTTTTGGATGAAGAAAGAGCTCAAGCTAGTTGGGGTTGGGAGGGATCTTGTTGAATGTGATAATAACCTTAGGGATGAGGAAATTCATCAACTTAATTTGGAAAGTGACACACTGGGTTCCAGTGATTATTTTTCAATGATGAACATTTCTTCATTGGAAAGGATACAGTAACGAAATGAAAAAAATCTCCTTACTCTAAATCTTAAAAAAACCCAAAGAAAATATAATAAAAATTATGCCAGGGCCGAAAGAAACTCACATGGACTTTACTGATATTGTAGGTGCATTTTCAAAGTTTATAAATATTGAAATGGTCGATGAAATTGTACACTGTACAAATTTACACATACTAGTTATCAAAAAAAAAATATGGCAGGGAGAGAAATTGTAAAACCACATATAGAGTATAAATCTTAACTCTATTGGGGCTTTTATACTTGATTGGCGTGAAAAAGCAACACCCAAAGCAATGTACTGGAAATATGGTTGGCAGGTGGAACAGGTTTAGAAATTGCAAGAGCAGTGATGAGTTACAAAAGATTCCTTTTCTTGCTATGATGCATGTGATTTGATGATCTGTCAACAAGAGTGGAGAGGTGAAAAACAGACACATTGGCTCCAATTTGTTCAATATTTCACAAATTTGTACAGAATTGTAAGAACTCCTATGAAATGAACAAATTTTTTACCATTGATGAAACATCAGTTTCATTTAAAGGACATTCTTTCATACAGCACATCCCATCAAAGCCAGCCAAGTACGGTTTGAAACTTTTTACTTTGAGCAACACCAAAATATTTTATACAGAAAATATAGAAGTGTACATAGGGACTTAACTTTATAAATATTATTTTTTTGTGGTATATAATGCCACATAAATTTTAACAATTTCTAGTGCAAGGGAACAGAATAAAAAATCTAAATGTCCCAGCCAGGACTCAAACCTGGATCACCTGCTATCTGGGCCGGTGCATTTACCAATCATGCAACCGGGACCAGTCTGATAAGTTATTAAATACCCCACTTAATTTAAAAGTAAAAGCAAGAGTCATTTAAACAACTTGACAATGTCAGCTCCTCCGAGCATGAGACAATATATTCGTTGGCCTCGGAGGTTAGACTCTCGACACTAACTCGGGGTATTTAATAACTTGTTCACGTAGGCTTCCACAGTCATCAGATGTATGTAAAGTTTTTTCCGGGTTGGACCGTGTAAAGTTTTTGATGGTTGCCGAGCTTTCGCACATCCTGTGATGGATTCTTCAGGGCTGAATAGAGAAAAAAATGGATTCTCTATTCAGCCCTGAAGAAGCCATCACAGGATGTGCGAAAGCTCGGCAACCATCAAAAACTTTACATATATTTAATAACTTATCAGACTAGTCCCGGTAGCATAAACGGTAAATGCACCGGCCCAGATAGCATGAGATCCAGATTTGTGTCCTGGCTGAGACAGTTAGATTTTTTATTCTGTTCCATTGCACTAAAAATTGTAGGGACTTAACCTTTGGGTCCACATCATTGTTCGAATGAGCCAAAAGACATTGTCCACCGTCTTTCTGAACTAGTTGTAAACCATAACCGAAATTTGACAACTGATAATTGGTATTCAAGTTTTGAGTTAGCTGAGTCTTTTGGCAAAGAAAATTATATTCCTAGGCACCGTAAGAAAAAATAAATTGGCTATCCCTACAGAATTTTTGCCCAATAAATAAAAAATGGTAGGAAATTCCCAGTTCGCTTTCCAAAAAGAGATAAAATGGTTTCTTATACTACAAAGAAAAATAAATTTGTAGTATTAATTTCAAACATGCAAAACAACAATGAAATTGACAAAGAAACCAGTAGTAATTATGGATTACAATACGACCAAAGGAAGAGTTGATACAGTGAATAAATTATGCTCTAGCTACTTAGTCTAAGACAAAGAAAAACAAAAAGATGGCCGATGGTAAATTTTATCACATAATGAATGTAGCAGGGATCAACACACAGGTATTGTTCCATTCAGCATCACCATCAGAAGCTCTTGTTCGAAGTCATATATTTCTCAAAAATCTAGATCAGAATTGAAAAAAAGGAACACCAGGTCAGAGATGAGAAACCTTCCCATAGATGTGAAAGCTTCTCTTAATGTTCGCTATCCAAAAATAGCTGTTGAAGAGACAGCTACACCCTCAGATACAGTGTCAAAGGAAAAGCGATGAGGTACATGAAAAAAATGCAAATCGAGAAAATCGAATACTACAAAAACATACAAAAAGTATTCAGTGTGTGTGTGTGAGTGGGAAATACTCCTAAATAATGTGAGAGGATTGCTTACAGGCCATGGAAGGTGTTAGGGAAGGCAATTTATAATATATTTCGTAAGAATAAATAATAAATATGTTTCATTTGCTCATATTTTTTAAACACGTAGTATGCAGTATATCATTAAGTACTGAAAAATTTTATCAGTAATAGCAATAATAATTTTTTTGTTTGTGGACTATGTATTAGTTTCAGTTCAATTATTTTATATATTTTTTTTAAATTGGGTGTGATGGAAGTGTTTACAATACATCTACTTTGTTAAAAATAGAAATATTACCCACAAACTATTTGAATCTGTAAAAATTGATTGCATTAACTGCAATGTCATACAGATTTTGTCAGTGTATTTTATATCTTTATTTTAAATAAATATACCTGATCTATTTAATATAGTTCTGCCAATTTGAACCCGACTTTCTTACGAAAATCTCACCCAGAGGGCTGGATTAAGCAGTAAGCACTCAAAGCCATCCCCTCAACAGAGCCCATTGTTAGTACTAAAATGCTCAAATATTTCACCTTGTACACAAACGCAGTGCAATGCAATGCATCTATCTCCTTCATGGTAACACATATCAGCTTCACATGCTAAGGAGGCATACCCACTCCAAGAAGGTCTCTAAAGAGTTCATCACTGCTTATGCTGTCATATGCCTCCTTAAAATCATAAATAAGTGGTGAATACATATTATATTCCCCGGTCATCTCTAGGAAGCTCCTCAATTAGAAAATTTGATGGTTGCCTTTTCTCTCGTAAATCATACTTGGTAAGCCTCAATTTCGTGCCCTACAAATGAGAGAATCCTGTTGAATAAAACTATGAAGAAAACCTAATATGCACAAATTGATTTGCGCCACTCAGAGGGGATCCTTTTCCTTAGCACATTTGTCCATAATAATATTATGCATCCATCTAAACAGTACCATCCCTCCATACTTTAATAGCACAGCTATCTAGTCCTGGGGCCTTATTGTTGCTTAAATTAAATTCATAATAGCCACATTAAATGTGGTCTAGATTTCAATCCTGATAATTCAAAATCTTGGTGTTGGGCTGTTAAACTTCAGATCACAAAAGCTCCATGTATATTTATGAACAAATAATTACATAGAAAAAGAAAAAAAAGAAAAGTTTCACAACAAAAGCGCTAATGGGTAAGATCAAGGATAAAATTGAAGTGAAAATTTTAAATGTATATATATCTACAAACTAAATGGAAATAAATTTATTAATATTTTTACAAGACTTTTTAATTAAATAACACTTATGTAAAACAAAGGAAATAAATCTATCTCAAGCCCTATTCAAACAATAAATTATAAAATCAAAATTTTATTTACATATCCAATTAATAAAACATTTTATCACTTGGACATTTTTCTAATGCTTTCAGCTAGTTACAAGAAATATTTCCCACAGAAAAATTATCTCTATACATTTACATAGTAGGGCTTAATTAAATATAAGCTTAATATATAACTTTGAAGAAGGAATGTAGAAATAGGTGGATGGGGTTCACTCACAAATCTTCGATGGGGTTACCCTGTAACAGAACAGAGTTAACATACTACATTCAATAATTTTGAGGAATTCAACTATGCATATAATGTATATAGTAAACTTCTTAGACAGAAGTGATGATAAAGATAAAACAGATATTGTATTTCATCAAGATTACAATATTAAATAAAACAAAAGGAGTTTTTTGCTGTACATTTTTTTTTTTTTTTCAGATTTGAATTATGAAACAACCACCCGACTATGTAAATTTAAAAAGCACATTTAAAAACAAATTAAGACAGTAGTGTAATCAGCAAAGTAGGCATTGCAGGGATAACACATAAGACATTGGCTGAACGAACACCTAAAATATTTTATTAAATGTTCCGTCTATTATCCATAAGCAAAAATCAAACTTTCTGAATGATTTTTCGCACATCACAAATTTATTTACTGATAATTTCAGAAGGTATTCATTTTCAATAATAAGGCTCTTGATATAAATAAAACCTCTTATTTCATATAAATACTTATATATTGTAGTTTGAGATATATTCATACAACTAATTTTTGTGATCAAATTAAGAACTTTTTCAAATTATGCGAGTTTAGATCCAAAGCCAAATGATTAATAAAAGTTGCAATTAACAAAACTGAAAGTAGCTAGTAAAGTTAATGTTGATATCAAAGACTAAAAAAGAAACCTGGATAAATTTTCAGATAAAACTACATATAATTAGCGAATCTGAATATACCATCTCTCCCATAGGGGTTTTAAGCATTTCAATTACACCCACCCCTATAAAAGAAAAATTATAATAACAATATATGTATGTCCCCTTCCCTCCCAGATTAAACCTACATCCTTGTTTTTGATAATCTTCAATCTTGTCAAGCCAGAAAACAGGAGGCCACCAAAATCTTCTACTTGATATACCAAAAGTAAAGTAAAAAGGAAAAGTCCAATAGATGGTTTATGTTCAAAGAACCCTTGCTATTTATTTTATCAAAGAAAGAGATGGATTTGCAATAGAAAAATAGAGCATAAAGCTGTTATGATTACCCATTCTCGACCCATCATGAAGATAGTGTTCTTCTTCAGCTTGGGCCCAATTAGTGGATTCATCTGATGCATGTAAGCACACAGCCAACTGAAACAAAGCAACATATTTTAGCGAACTCAAATAATGGGAATTTAATACTTAATTTTATGTAATTATAAGATATGTTTTTAATTATTAAAAACTTATAAAAAAAATGTTCATGAACAAACAACATATTTACTTTATACTAGTTTAATTATATAATTGTTGTGTAATTAACTTCTTAGTTTTATTTTTCCAAAGTTAAATTATTACAATCACTCTGAAAAATTAATTTTGTAACCTATAATGATGTATTTTTGCATGATTGGATTTCTCACAACATATGCAATTATTTGTTATTAAGAAAGTGGTTGAACCTATGTAGCCTAAAATTTGTAACTTAGTTCTCACTTTTACTGTGAGCCACATTACTTCTAACAATTATATAATTGTTAATTAACAAGGGTCACATACTCTCTCTTAAGCTGTGCTCTTCCTAAGCTTAGGTATCAGCCCTGTTAATTGGTCATTGATCCTGAAAGCTGCTAATAAAATAAAAAAACAAGTGCAATTAAGTGTAAATTTGGTCTTTTCTAACCCATTTTTAATGATTTAGATTCCATATTATGTCTAACGTCATATGGGTTGATTCAACAAAAATAGAGAGATAGTAGAGTTTGTCCTTTGCATTAAAAGAGTTTTAGCCATATTTTATTAAGTGCCCAAAAAGTGGGTATTGTAAGAGAGTTGACCACTATTACCATACCTCTACAAACCTTTAGCTATATTAGTAAATTACCAAAACTCTCTCAAACAATGAAAGGTTATACAATTAAACTTACTCAAATTGTTTATAATTTTCTTTAAGAAAATTAATTAATTTAAATGGAAAAGCTTTAAAATGAAATTCTGAAAAATGTTACTGGATTTCCATTCGATAATTTTTATAATTATTTCTACACTTAAAAAAAGAGTTTACTCAAAGAAATAAAAGATATCAATCCAAATAGAACGAAGTACTTACAAAATATACAGTTTATAATTTGTACAGTTTTTTTTAAACATTATTCTGTTAAATAAGTTTGAATAAAAATTCTCCAAACAAATTTTTATTCAACAAAATTATGATTAAACAAATGAAATATTCATTATTAATCAAAGAAAGCAGATGGAATTTAATATTTAAGTATGATGAAACTTCTTTTTTAATAGTTTGCGAGTTATTGCA
>KZ809310.1:35746-59206 GCA_000696205.2 Oncopeltus fasciatus | reverse complement strand
TTCAAAAGGAGAGTTTGTTGACCGTAGATATTATTCTAAGATGATTTTAGTTGGGGTTCGGTCGAGGTAGATCCAAAAAAACACAAATTTAAAAAATGTATTTTTTTTAATAAAGGATTATCAGGCAGATAATCCTTTATTAAAAAAATACATTTTTTAAATTTGTGTTTTTTTGGATCTACCTCGACCGAACCCCAACTAAAATCATCTTAGAGTAACCTTACATTGTATATGTTGTTGTAGTGTGTCAAGTTTGTTGTGAGGAATAAAGGAGTTATTGTAACTGTGTTTTCAGTGTTTATTTCTATATTACAGCCCATATAGATTTACTTTAACAATTTAATACAATCATTAACTTTTGTTTATTCTTAATCGGTTTTTTAGTAGAGCAACGTAATCAGATTTTTTTCTTGCTAAATAGTATACTCACTGATTTGGTTGTAAAAACTATGAATCTTTTTAATTTCAACCAAGAGTTAAATTTTTCTAAATTTTCTTAAAGCATACATTTAAAATTAGCTATACTCTTATTCTTTCAAAACGTGAATATGATAGCAAATATATAATCTGTACAGGATATTGAACTCTTGACTATCCCTCAACTGGGAACTCCAAAAAAGTTTAGAAAGTTTACTTATTAATTTCACTTTCAACGTTCTATTTATTATAAAGTAAGTTTTACCATGATGCTCTGAGTCTCTGAAATGTGCCTTCTCTAGGCCTGGTAGAAAGCACATTTGTTAATGAGAAACATCTTTAATTAACATCTTTTTTCTTTTTTAAAGCCTATTATTATTAATGTTTGTAGGAGTACAATGCTAACTTAAGTGGACATTCCTCTATGATTCCATTTGCCAAATGTTTAATTTTTCTCCAAATACAAGTAATGTTAATTGCAAACAAGGTTTCTATTAGTTTACACAGGGGATTAGCAAGTGCTAAACATTGATAACTATTTATAAATTAGACATATTTTTTTTTTTTTTTTTCAAAATTTCAAGAATAATACCTGTTCCATAGATTTTGTTAGAGATATTAAGTATAATAAGTTTGTGTTTTTCATAAAAATTTAGAATATTGGAATTTAAAGAAATATAAACTAATTTTTAAACCAAAAAAGCTTTTATTGTTGCTAAGTTTCAGCCTAAATTTCTGGCTGATGAAAGGAGAGTATCTTGCCCTGGGGTAACTAAATTATGATCAAATGATTATTTAGTTTTCCCAGAGAAGCATAATATTCTTAATGTGGATTTTTTAAATATGTTATAAAACTACGTTTAACACCTATTTTGTTCTATACATTTTTTGGTAATGCTAAAAATAACGAATATATTAAAATTTTAAATAATGATTTTCTTCTAAACCCCTCATCAAACGATTTTAGCCATTAACAAATTTTTTTCAAGAATAATTGAGAGCAAAGAGAAGTCTGAATAGCTGAATTTGGTTTTATTGTTTTAAAAAAGCGCCTACAGAATAATATAAATATATAGGTCAAAATATAAATTATAATGAAATTCAGGAAAAAATATTTAATTGCTGACCATATATGTTGTATAATGATCATAATTATGTTAAAAATCTCAAAGTAGTAGGTGATACCTTGTTTTTGAATTTTAAATCTGCACCTTCCTAGCTAGAAGAAAAAAAAATTTGCAAACTAGAACTCAGGGTGTAACTTTTAAAATTTATTGAAATAATAAAGTATGGAGGGGACTGAATTGACAGTACTCTGTTGTAATGTAGTCAAAGAAATTATAAAAATAACAATGATACTGAAATATGGCAACTCTAGAATTTACAAAAGTAAATCCAAAAATCCCTTTAGCCAATAATATATTTAACAAGCATTTTAAAAATCTTCCAGAAAACTGCACTTATATCTCTTGTGCGTGTAAAATAAAATATTAACTTCTGAAATTCAAAGTCTCTAGACTAAGGCTAATCTGACTAAGACATATAGAATAGGGGACAGAAACCAATAATAATTTTGACAGGGTAAAGCATAAGCTATGCCACAAATTACAAATTATTGGCTTAAGAAAAAAACTAAGAAAACTAAATTCTTTCTTAGGTTTGCATTGAGAAGACTAAATACTGATACTAGTTTTCAAAATAATAGGCCCTGCCTAACATCCAAAATTACATTATTAAATATATTTTTTAATAAATTTTTTTTTAAGCTATAAAATTATATTTTATACCATACATTTACTTATTTTGTTCCATAAATTTTTTCATAATGCTAATAATAACAAAGATTTTTAAATTTTGGTTTTCTTCTAAACCTACTCTCCTCCACCACTGAATTTAGCCATTAACAATTCAAACTCAAACAAAAGAAGCTTTAATACCAAATTTGGTTTTATTTAAAAAAATGTGGAGGTTAGAATATGCACAGACAAATAGATAGATGGATATATGTATACCAATTTTTATACACCATATTTTTAGATTCTCCAGTGTAGGATAGTGAAGATCTATTGAAAATTTTCCGAAGTTGTGTTATGGTACCTAACATTTTTCTGCAGGAAATTTGCCAACTTATCCTCCAGACAAAAAAAAAAAAATAATGAAACTGTAAGTATAAGAACAAAGTAAGAGTATTGTGAAATAGAATGCCACTTTTATACCTTGAAAGATTCTAACTGTTTGGTAAAATGCAACGTATTTAAGGTCTCCTCCTACACTTTCACTCCATGCATCCTCTTACCAAATTTTTTAATGATCCAAAGAACCTGATATAGCAATCCCTCTCCTTTTCTGATCCCTCCCACCACACAACTACTGAATGTATCACTAAAATTCTTTCTCTACATATCTTCCTTATATGTGTACATATTATCAAAATTTTTGAATTCTCATTCTGATTCTATTTCTCCATTTCCTTTTACTCATTATTTAATCAATCATTCATACATCCTTTCATCAGACACTTCTATATTCACTTTACCCTTATTATACCTTAACAATCTTATATTTAATAGTCCTAAGCCCTAGTGATGGCTTAATAGATAGGTAGATAGATAAATGTTATTATTTGAATTCCTTACAGGTACAAAGACATGAAAAATGCCAAGAAAATAAAATACATAAGGCTTGGCTTTTATAAACCATCAGCCCGAGTTTGCCATGACAACAGGTTTCTTTTTTAAGTGTTAGCCTCCCATTTAACAACTTAGCGTCATGGAGGGAGGGTCTTTTTATTTTAGTTTAACAACCAACATCTCTCTCCAATTTATGAAATTTATTTATTTTTTAATATAATTTAAATCATTCAGTTCATGATTTAATATGCTATATAAACCCGAGACCCTAGAATCTTTTGCCTTAATTATTGTATTTTTTTTTTGGAAATTTGTACCTATAACCCTACAAATATTTTCAAATTAGTCTGACCATATTTCAATATTTTTTATATTTAGATTAATATGTAATTTATTTACAAATATTATGATCTTCCGCTCCCTGTAACAAAATATATTCTTTCTAATAACCTTTTCTGCCAAAATACAGGGAAACCTATTTATTCAAAGATTCATAACTTTAAGAATATAGTCGTGGTATAACTTAATTGTGTGCAGATAAAGGGGTATTAGTCCTGTTTCAAGGTATATCATAAAATCTGGAGTAGATTGGGGCAAATTAAATATTTTCTTTATAAAATATTGCTGTACTCGGTCTATATTGCTGACCACACTTGAGCACCATACTCTAAGAATGCTCTATATACTGCCATGAATACACTTATTTTTGATTAGTAAGATATTTTACTTTTAGCTAAGAAGGTTTTCCATACTACATTAATAGCAGTGATTGCTTTGGTTAACTTTTTAGTAAAATGTTGATTTAAACAAAGTGCCGGCACGAGGAAAACTAGATACTTATATTCCTTAACTATTTCAATTGGTTCTTTGTTCGAATTCCAGTTTTCTTTTTCACTTAATTTTTCTCCATTCCTAAAAATCATAATTTTAGATTTCTTTAAGTTTATTTTTAAATTCCTTTGTAATTATAGATTTTATCATCAAATTTAATGTATTAGCGTCTGGAGCAAGAAATACTAGATAACCCATGCCCAACTGAGTCCCCTAATTATGCCCCTATTTATGTAGACAAAATAACCAAGGACTAGAATTATCCTTCCACTTTACCCCTGTGCTCAATTTAAAAAAAATTGTTAAATCTTCAACCCACCAGACTTCATATTCTGTGTAATATAAAATAAAAAAAATTCATAATATTTTATTAGTGACACCCAGTAAAGATAACTTATAGAATAATGCCCGCTTGTCCACCCTACAAATGCTGACGAGAAAACAAAAAATACATATAATTTCCGCCTTTTTTTGTTCAGCCTTAGTGTAGCTATATTCATGAGAGGGAAAAGATTATCCACTGTAGAATATTTCCTCCTAAATCCTGCTTACGACTCCTTAAAAATGCCCATCCTTTCAGTCCACTCTCCTAATCTGTTCATAAGTAGAGCTGTGAGCAATTTTTCCACTGTATTACCGAATGAAATTCCTCTACTATTCTCTGGTTTTTCTTTCTCTCCTGACTTATTTAATAGAATTATAATAGGCTGCTTAAAAGTTTTCGTTATTGATCCAGTTGTGAATATGTCATTAAAACTGTTCAGAAGACGTTCAGTAAAACTGGCACATTTTTAAAAACTCAGAGTTATTTGCCAAATTGAAGAGAAAAGAACAGGATTCACAGGATGACATTTGCTGAATACGTACTTTGGAGTGGGGCCTGCATCTCAATCCTGTTACCAGCCCAATCTCTCCAAGGATATCTACACTTCCACCGTACAGATATAATTTAAACTTTACTGCTCTAGCCTATTTTATAAAATGCACAAATATGCAAAAATTCTAATTAAAACACCTCCTGTGAACTACTTTACCAATCTTGGGAAGAGGGATGTTCACTCAGCCAAGTCTCAAAGCTAACTCCCACACTTAAATAATATGCCAGAAGATTGGTGTGAATTAATGAAGTAATATCCAATTTTTTTTTACACATTTATTATACCCTTGCCGAAACTCCGACCATTTTGAATGGTGAATCCCAAGTATCAAAGCAAAAATCAAAAATCCTCCATTTTCATAAAGGCAAAAAACTAAAAGTATTTTTTAATCAAGATGAATCTATTGAAACAAACTTGTAAACAATTACTTGGGCATGCTCTGTTATGAAGCTAATAAATATACAAAAACAAGGACAGTCAGTGCTGAAGGCAGAGTTTTGAGCGTTTGTGACAAATTTAAATTGCAGTCATGGAACAGTAGGCTACTTTGTAATGAAATGATTATTATTAACAATAACTGAGCTATTGACATTTTTAAAAATTTTAATAGAAGCCATTCCACAATTAAAGGACCTATTTAATCACATTGACCATATGATTAACTTAGAAATAATAAAAAAAAAACAGACCCACAAAAAGGCATAGTGCCACAGAGTCAAATCACTAGTTAAGGAATTTCTAGTTCTTTTAAAATAGAGACACAGAATTGGAGAAAAAGAAAAAAAAAAAAAAAACTCTGTGCCTGTGGGTTCTTTAACTCAGGAGACTTGTCCTTAACTATCATTTTCTGTAATTTACTTTTCTTTCAATTCTCAATTTCTTAAAAAAAAAAAATGAATAATTATTTAATTTATGTGATATAGAATCTCTTAGGAATATGAAAACTTAATCAAAACATATCAAATGAAATTCCCAAACAAGGCTTAGTATATATATANTTTTTATTATTTTTTTTATTACAAATTAAACCCTTTACCTCTTAAATGAAACTCTTAATACCTCTTTTTCCAGTAAACTCTTCTTACCAAAAGTACTAATTTCTTATATAGAAATATATTATATTTCTTCATATTAAAGAAAGATAATTTATTAAGACAGTCCTAAATTTCTAAAATGCTCTACACATTAAAAATTTATATATTAAACTGCCTAGATTGATCATAAATAATAAAAAAATGATTTAGTATCATGTCACTGGTTCATGCAGCTGCTAAAATATTGATTTATGAGATTAATTGGTATAACTCTGAAGGTGTTGCTACATAATGCTTTAAAGCCATAATGCTTTATGGCACAATATTATTTTAGAAAGTCATAATTATAAACTTTATATGCAATAATTTTTAGTATATTAATTANACTAGACTTAGCATTACTCCTTTTGTACTTAATAAAAGTTAATTTTTCTCATGTTTACTATGTCCATAAAAATGTACACCTACATAAATTCATTTCATAACTTTAAATGGACATTCAATATCAATTTATTTTGGATTTTTTTGGAGTCATAGATTCAGACAAAAATAATAGTAATACATAAATCAGATATTAAATTCAATTAATATTTCAATTTAATAATTGGGGTGAAAAGTCAAAGTGAGCAAATATACTGTATTTAATGGTAATAAAAGCAATACAAATTAAATATTACTATTAGCTTGTACTTCACTTGATGGAGAGGATGTCCAATGTCAGTACTCCTACATCATTGCTTACAATATTTACTTTTTTTTTTTTTCATTTTAATTTAATGAAGGGCTGGCAATGAGGGGGTCATAGGCCCATTTCCTATTCAGGTGGTGGTAGGTTATCAGGATGAGTAGGTAAATAGGTTTTTGGTTAAAGGATTAGGATGCAAGGAAAGATCTGAATTGAATTTATTTAAATGGGTTTTGATGATGTCATTAACAAAATGGATTTTAAGTTCATAAGAGACTGGAGTTTGCAACATCATTCAGGGTACATCAACTATGGTTTTAAGGATTTTAGATTGGACATTTTATTTGACTGGATTCTTTGGAAGTTCCCTGCAGTTCAACTCCATACGTCCAAATAGGTCATACTTGTGTCTTCTAAATAGTGAGTTTGTTTTGTTGTTAGTTACAGATAAGGCAGACTTGTGGCTTAGTAGCTTGCAAACTTGTCATTATTTCCTTATTTAGTTTCTGTCTCTTGATTTTTGTTTGTGTGTTCCAGGTTAGTCATGAATGAGTCAAATACTCAGTAAGAATAAAAGAGTCACTGTGACTATTGGTACCTGATGCAATTGGAATCCATGAGATTCTGACTAATCTATTCCTTGTCCGACCCTGAAGAATAAGTGTGTAGGTAGAAGTGAAGGTAAAGAGTACTTAGGAGGATGGTTTTTAATTTGTATAATAGCCCCAAATGCCAGGTGTTTATGAAAAATTGAGGAAGTCACCAACTCAGTACTGTTTGTCCTCGAAAGAGGAAGATACACGATCTATAACACAGAACACCTGTTGGATAGTGGAGTGTTTGGATTGGAAACCAAACTGGTGTTTGGGAAGTATTTGAATAGTCTAAGGTGGAGATTAGCCTTTGAAGAAGAATCTTCTTAAAGACCTTTGAAAAGAGGTGAAGCAGGCTTATAATGTGATAGGAAGAAGGATTACTTGGGAGTTTACCAGGCTTCGGGAAAAGGATTATAGTGGTAAAAGTTGGGTGAAATAATTGAGAAGTGGTCAGTAACCTCCACATTTCATGCATATATTTTTTAAATTCAGAGCGCTTTTGAGGCTAACATGCCACATCCTCAGTGCTCTGTTGACACAAAACATTGTCATAAAATTANGATTTTAAACTTTAGTCTCCTCGCAAACACCTCCAAAAAATAATAAGTACCAAATTCAGTTTCATTATTTTAAAAATTGTGGACGCTAAAGCGCGCACAGGCATATTTAATATTTCTTAACTCTGATGATGGCTTATAATGTAAGCTGAAAAGTTGGCCTATACATTTAAAAGTTTAATATGAAGATTTTTTTATTTTCTATTTTTGCTTCCTATGAATGCAGGTTATGCCTCAACAGTCATTCCTTTTTCAAATACTCAGTAAGAATGAAAGGATCACTGTTGCTATTGGTAGGTGCTCATAGGTAATAGCCACATCCATGATATTAGATTGGTAATCCAATAGCATCTTCCCTTTCCTTCCTTTATATTAAAAGAGGTAACAGTAAAAAAAAGGAAGTTATTTGTGAGTAGGCAGTGTTCCATTCATAAATTAGTTAAAAGTTGTACATGGACACTACAATTAGTGAATTGAGGCGTTCCCGTTGAAAAGGAGGTAAGTGCTAACATCAACAGTTACTGTTGATGTTAGCACTTACCTCCTTCTCAAAGCCAAAACTGGTTGCGGTACCCCGAGTGCCATCTGTTGGAATTTTTTGGAGCCAAACCAAGACAGTTAGGAACTTACCTCTTTTTCAGGGAAATTGGCCTTGGAGCATAGATTCTTTTCTGTGAAAAAACTAATATTGCTATTTTTTGACACTTACCTCCTTTTCAACGGGAACGCCTCAATTGTCTTGCCTTGACTTTTATCCACATTTTGTTCACTCACACTGCTAATGTATAGCATACATTGGTTCAATTGTAAACTATTAATATACTAATAAACAAGGCAGTAGTAAAAAAAAAAAATAAGAAAAAAAATTGTAAGAGGGAGGTCTGGTATCCCTTACTGTCAACCTCCCAGTGTCCTTGTCAAGGTTCAGACATTGCACATAAGTTGTACAAATAATTAGTATGTAAGACACGAGCCAATAATGTAACGGGGTGGTGATGCTCATCCTTTTTATTATTACTTTTCTATGATACAATGGGAGCGGGTTAGTACTTAGCCAGAGACGTAACAATTATAAACACAAAGTTTAGGTTTACTTAAAAGCTACGCTTAACCAATAGCTATTAACTGTGCTAATCCAATGGTATCTTCCATTCCTTCCTTTTTTCCGAGTGAGGCTACAATAAAAAAAATAAAAAATAAAAAAAAGCTGTAAGGAGATGGGCTGGTATCTTACAGCTAGCCTTCCGGTGTCTTATTATTTATAGTTGTTCATATATTTTCTTTAGATTTAAATAATACTATTGAAAGTCACCACTCCTATTCAACTGCGTCTTAGAAAAGATTGTGAGAATATGGAACTCGGAACTTGAACGTCAAAAGATAACCCCTATCTACCTAGAAAGAAAAGCAAGAGGGATTAAAGTCAACTGTCTAGCCTTCGCTGATGACTTTGCTGTCCTATCAGAAAGTCCAGAGGTCGCAACCATTCAAATTAACCTTTTGGAAAGAATCGCAAGCCAAACGGGACTGAGGATCTCAACAGAAAAGACCAAATTCATGATGAACTCCAAAGATGGGCCACAATTTCTGGAAACAGAGATAGGACGAATCAAAAGGGTCAAGAAGTTCAAGTACCTTGGTGAGACCATACAGGCGAATGGGCTAGAAAAGAATGCAATGGAAGATCGGATCTCAAAAATGGCGAGAGCATATGGCTTGACAAAGAATATCTACAATAAGAAGTGCTTATCCTGGAATGCCAAAATAAAACACTACAACACTGTGGTTAAGACAGAATGCCTATATGCCAGTGAATGCCTGTCCATGAACTACAAGCTGGATAAACTAGAGGTCTTGGAAAGAAGAATCCTCAGAAAAATTATGGGCGCTGTTCAAACCGAAAGTGGATGGAAACTTCGAAGTAATGAAGAAGTTTACCAGAAAGTAGAAAGAATCTCCGAAACTATGAAAAAGAGGAGGTTGATGTTTCTTGGACACCTATATAGAATGGACCAAAATAGACTTACTAAACAGATATTTGATTACTTCTGGAGAAAGAAAACCACAACAACATGGATTAAGGAAACAAAAACGGACATGGAAAGACTCAATATCTCAGAAGATCAACTGTTGGACAGAAATATATTTAGGAACACAGTGAATAATTTGGAAGGGATTCAAGCCGCACAAAGATCTAAGAAGACCGGAAGAGCCTGGACAGAAGAACAACGGAAGCAGGCCAGCGAACGCATGAAGGAGTATTGGACACAAAGGAAACTCCACACCAAGAAAAAGAAATGAAGTTGTAGCGTGATCCTAAGTGGTCAATTCGCTTGTAAAAAAAAAAAAAAAAAAAATACTATTGAAACAGGCTAGTAAAGCTATTGCTCTGCGAAATACTTAGACTCCCGTATGGAATATAACGTGAATACCCCAGCAACTATGGGTTTTGACTCTCTCCCCTCTTTACCCCCATTGCCCTGAAATTCAGCCCTTAAACTTTGGCAAAAATAAAACCACATTGGTTTACCCATTTGTTTTTAATTAATAGTGAACTTTTGACCGAACACTGTCTATCTCCTTTCCATTAATGTATTATTTTTTTTAAAGAATTTCTTTGAATTGCCCAAATTCTGAATTTAGTTTCTATATTACAAATATACGTGGGCAATTCTAAAACAATTCTGAAATATCTTTCTTACTTTGCGTTTTTTTTTTTTTTTTTTTTTTTACTGTTATAGAACATAAATGTTATAAAATTAGGCTTAACACCTATTTATTTTAAATATTTCTTTCGTAAAGATTTTAAACTTTAGTCTCCTCGCAAACACCTCCAAAAAATAATAAGTACCAAATTCAGTTTCATTATTTTAAAAATTGTGGACGCTAAAGCGCGCACAGGCATATTTAATATTTCTTAACTCTGATGATGGCTTATAATGTAAGCTGAAAAGTTGGCCTTTAGGAAATATATTGGACTACTACACAACCTCACTTTTTTTTTTATAACCTTTATTTACATAATAAATTCTGTAAAAAAATAAATAGAAACATTTTTTAATTTGATTACAATGAATATTAAAAAAATAAATGACCTTAATGAAAGTCACATGAGGAGGGAAGGTGACCAGTGACACCACTCGCAAATTATTTAGAGACTATGTCCCCAGAAGGTCGCGGGGCCATCTTCGTTGGAGTCGACAGGGAGGGTTGTAGAGGTTGGAGTTGGAAGACAAGGTCTGTTCTAGTGGATTAGGATGGAATGGCAGTTTACTGTGGAAAAGGCTGAAGCGGGAAGTAATTAGATCCTGAACAAAAGGATTATTAAAATCGTGGTGAAGAGAGGAATTGGATACGTAATAAAGTGCATTTGCGATTATTTGGAGGGTTTTGAATTGAAAGGACTGGATGTTGGATGAATGGACTGGCTTGGCGGCACCCCAGATTTCTACTTCGTAAGTCCAGATTGGTCGTCATAAGGTTTTGTAGAGCGTCAGTTTGTTTTCAATCATAAGATTGGATTTCTTTTTCATGAGTCTGTATGTCCATATCGTCGATTGAGTTCTTGTCTTTTAATTTTAGTATGTTCGCCCTATGTAAGACGTGAGTCAAGATGGAACCCAAGGTAACGAACGGAATTTGAATGTGGTAAAAGAATATTGTTAAATTTCACAATTTCAGGGAAGTCTTTTTTACGCAGTTGGAAATTAACTTGAACGCATTTTGCTTCATTGATTTTTATTCTCCATTTGCCACACCGTTGTTTGATTTTTTCAAGGTGATCTTGTAGGTTTTTAGAAGCAGTTTTAGGTTCGGGATGGGAAGATAGGATAGCTTTGTCGTCTATTGTAGGGTTAAATGGAAGACATTATTCGTTTTTACAGAATTTTTTCGAAAACCTTAGAAAGTGAAGGAAGGAGGACAGTAGGATAAAGGATTATGTGATGGTTTTCCAGGGTTTAGGAAATAATATTATGTCGGAATATTTCCAGAGGAGTGGGAAGTGTGTAGTTCGGAGTATACATTTATAGATATAGGTAAGGAATATAATTGCCTTCTTGGGAAGATTACGGATAATTTGACCGGTGATTAAATCATACCCGGGTGATTTGCGCCTAGGCAGACGAGAGATTATATACTTGATCTCGGAATGTGTTACTGCCTTGAGTGGTAAAGACAAAGGTAATGGCATGTCCAGAGACTCCTCAGTCTTCATGGTATTGGACAGGTCCAATGAGGAGTAAGTGTTTGCTTGAGGTGCTGGGCAAACATTTCAGCCTTGTCTTTGTCAGAAGAGGCCGAGGAACCATCTCCTCGACAAAACCTCACTAAGAAACAATATCATCAACTGAGTTCATAAAGATTTAACTGTCAAAGTTAATTCGCTACATTAATTAATCTTAATATGAAGTAATTGCCTTAATGCTGTGTCACCTTCATTTGCTTCTCGTCACGACAGCAATCCACTTAGCAGTGTGTCCCGTTTCAGTTCTGTTCTCACGCTCAGTCATTGCTAACTCCTGCCAGCCGATTGAGAGGTCTGCACTAGACCGGGACAGTGCTGTCGCACATCGGCTTTCTCTCCTGAATTTCCTAATCTCGCAAGTATCATTCCCCAGAAATATCTCAAACTTCTCTTCTGCTTAAGTGGCATCTTGCTATAAATGAGCAAGAAACAGTAACCAGTAGTTCTTCCATTTGGCCATGTACTTTGGTGTTTTTCCATAATACTTCCATTCCTAAATATTCATAACCTTCAGACAACAAATTGCATGTAAATACTTTAAAATTGGTAGCTAGATCTATTTGTGTGTGTGTTTACGTATACGCATGCGCGTACGTGTTTAGGTTATGTTTATTCTGTTCTGCTAAGATCTATATTCATCGTTGTTACGAGTGTTTAGCTTTTTTTTTAAAGCTATATTATATATATATGATTATTTATTTGTTTAGAGGGATGAATAGTTAAAAATTATATAACCCCATATATTAAGTATAACCATTTTGTGCAAGAATTTTTTTGTTTTGTTTAAATTCATTGTTGATCAGGCTAAAGAACAAGCGAAGGAGTCATTTATGACCTACTCGACTTAACAGGATCCTGCCAGTTTATTCCTCAGGAAAAAAAGAATAGCTTTCAATTTTTAACAGAAAAAGATTACCCCTCGATTCCTTTGCAGCAAAAGTGAATATTCAAACAATTTACTCATGTGTTATAAAGAAAATCACAAAATTGAGGGAGTTCTTACCAGGAATATGAATTTATTCTAGAAATAAATGTTAAAAAAAAAAAAAAAAGTTATATCATTGAATAATTCATTTAGTCACTCTTCTGAGAGACTTCTATATTCCAATCTATTTAAAAGGAAATAAAGTGAAATGGAAACAAATTTAGACAAAATGTTTTTAGATATTTAAATAGAAGATCAAAACCTTTTTTATTGTATTTTCCTTAATCTTCCAAAATATATCAATAACTTAAGTGAGAGGTTATTATAGGGAGCCGCCTTGTTCCAAACACAACATTGACATTAAAACCTGCCCTGGACAGGACAAGAGTAACATTGCTTGTTTGAAATCAGCCTAGGTCGTGAAGGAGGAAAGCCAACCTGAGAAGTCCCTCACGAAGCAGTTTTCTCTTTAATGTGGCGAGTTCCATTGAAGATCAATGTAAACAAGAGTAACATTGCTTGTTTGAAATCAGCCTAGGTCGTGAAGGAGGAAAGCCAACCTGAGAAGTCCCTCACGAAGCAGTTTTCTCTTTAATGTGGCGAGTTCCATTGAAGATCAATGTAAACAAGAGTAAAGGACGTTTTAGTTTGATCGTAAAGGTTATGTTGTCTGCTCACTGGGAAGGATCAGTGGAGAAGAATGCGCTCACAAATCGAAATTATATTTGTAAAGTTCTAATTATTTTTCTTACCTGTTTCGTATAAATGTTTGAAAATTATATTTTACGTCTAATATATACTTCAAACTCATTTTCTTATTAACTCAAATACAACGGAGATATTATGATCATACATTTTTGTCTCCCCCACGACTGATTTTAATAAAATTGACTCTTTGCAAAAGTCTGCTACAAATAAAATAAAAATACCAAATTTTGTTTCTGTATAATTTTCATCAAATCTTTTTTGATTCTGCATGAGAAGCTAAAATTTTTAGTACAAACAGCGCGAATGTATATTCTCATGGGCTATAGTTTCCACAATTTAAAAAAAAAAAAGAAACTAATTTCGGCATTTTTTTTTTCATAGATTGTTTTCATCCTAATACCATTTTAGCCCTCTTTGCAGATGACAAAGCGATCCTTTTCTTTCATGCTGATTCCAAAACCGCTTACAACATTTTACAAAACCACCTTGATGCTATACAGCAGTGGTGCAGTAAATGGAGAATTAAAATAAATGAGTCCAAATGCGTGCAAGTAAATTTTCAACTAAGAAAAGATTCTCCTAATAATGTTACATACAATAACATCCCTATACCTCTCTCTCTGATTCAGTCCGTTACCATGGGTTCTACCTTGACTCACGACTCAACTGGAATGAACATACTAATATCAAACGACAAGAACTCAACAGACGCCACGGTCAGCCTTATAAACTGGCGCTCACAGCTCACAATAAACAATAAACTGACAATCTACAAGACCATAATACGACCAATATGGACCTTCAGTACAAAAATGTGGGGTACTACTAAGCCTTCCAATATCCAACGAATACAATCCTTTCAGTCCAAAATGCTCAAAATATTGGAGGATGAAATTGCTAACATATTTTGTGTCCAACTCTACCCTTCATCACGACTTTAATATTCCTTTTGTCAATGACCTTATCTCCACCCGCTTCAAGGTCTTTAATAATAAACTCAAATTTCATTCAATCCACATGCCAAATCTCTGTCGTTGGACTCCAATCCTCACAATCCTCCCCGGTGACTAAAACGGAGATGTCCTCGCGAACTCCTGGGCCTTAATGCCTAAACTTATTAGGAGTGGGGTCGAGGGTTCCCATCACAGTGATGACCATTTGTTTTATATTTAATTATTATTTTGTACATTTATTTATTTTTATTGTATATATCTCTCTGACATCAAATTGCGAGATGTTTATCAACATACTGTAATAAGTAAAGATTTATTAATTTAAAATGAAATTTTGGATTTTAGATGAGGCTGTGGAGTATCATATACTGAATACTATTAATTTCATACCATTATTTTTCCTTATAGGAAAGTTATCAACATACTTTTTACGTTTTAGCAAATTGTGAGAGATTCCCAATTGATGGAGACCTCGAACACTCTCTCTCACCCTCAGATTGCTAGTGTCAACACACCACTATACACTAGTCATACCCAGTCGATCGTCCATCAAAGCTGTACCTGGCAAACATGTACTATGGGCTTGAGCCCACTGTCAATAGGGGTGGCTCCACCCCCCAGCATCCCCACCCCCTGATGACGTCAGGGGGCGGCATGGGGTGGCAGCCAGTAGGCGGCAGACGTCGATACGGAGCGCACAGGTCCTGCATCTCCTAGCAACCCCGCACCCCCCAGCGTCCTGGATCCTCTGTCTTCCGAACTAGTGAGGAGTACGAAGCTTTACCGACGCTGTTTCACCAAGAAGAAGGCAAGGTTTCTTTCTCTTAGTAGACGTGTCGGTTTTCCTTAGCACTTTGCAATGATATTTTGCTTCATTTTATTCCAATTTCCATAATTATTGGCTATTTTCAAGTAATTGGGGTTATTAATAGAACTATTGATTACCTTATATATTGGATCAGAAGCAAAGCACTTGACCTTCATTTTTCAAGCTCCTTGACCTAAGTTGCCCTCACCAACTTGTGGTGGTCATCCCTCTTTCCCTTTATAAAACAGCCAGAAGGCTTTTTCTTATTCAATAGGAAAATAAATCATTCCATATTTAGTTTATTATGACGTCATAAATATGCAATTTATGAAATTTGAGAACATGAAGAATAATGATATTTCACCAAGTAAGCTTGATTTAAAGTTTAAATAATTCTTTTAAAGCTAATAAAACACACTTTAGTGAGACCTTCCAATGCAATTCTCTTTATAAATGCATGATTTTGTGTTGATTGTAGATTATGTTCGTAAACAAAAATTATAATCAAATTGAATACAACAATGTGTAATATAAGGATTTCAGGGTTTCTGAGTGCAATTTATTAACAAAGTGACAGTTTTTGGTGGAACAAATATTTAAAAGCAGACATTTGACTTTGGACATAAATAATAAAAAACGAAGGAAAAATAGAACCTTTTAAACACTTTTACTTACGTACTCAATAACTTTCTAAAAATAATTTTCTCACTTTTTTTTTTATTTATACTTTTTTTTATGTGAAGAAATGTAATTTTAAGATGTTAAGCTATGCAATTTCTGCCATAAAACTCAAAGATCTATGATATTTTTGAATTGTATTTTTAAAAAAATTGTAAAACTCACACTATTTTAAGGATTTAAAAGTTTCGAATTAAAAATATTAGCAGATAAAACTATGAATAACGATTTTATAATTTTAAACAATTGATTGTATAAATTGAGAAGTTAAACAACCTTAGCATAATTTGATTTGAGGCATATATTACTGATAAATTGTTGAATTGCCCTAATAAAAAATAATTAAAAAAGAAAGATTTGGAAGTAATGTGATTCACAAGACAAATTATCATAGCTGTTTATTATTGATAAATTTTATTATATGGTGTTTTTGTGTGTGTTTCAACCACTTTAGTCATGGAGTGAGGCTAACTTCAGGATGCCACCCCATTCTAAACATCCATGACTCAAGACAAGATTTTATTAATTAAATTGCTAGCTTGCCTTAGGCGGGATTTGAACCCGCAGTATCAGGATTTCGAGACCCGAACGGATCCCCTGAGCTACCCTGGTGCCCCTCGTTTTAATTTTATATTTATTTTTTGTTTACTATAATTTTATAGCAATATCTAAATACTAATTTTGTAGTCTAATTGGTTAAAATAATGACAAAAATGGATCCAAAACAACTTCGTAAAATGAAGATAATTTAAAGTGAGACTAAGAAAATGAAGATTTTTATTGGATTTCAATTTTATTTATAATGAAATTTATAATAAATAAGCAAATAAACTAAAAATTTTAATAGTCTGCATTTTATAAATATAAATTCTATTCAAATAAAGTAAATACTGTTCATTTATAAATTCATGTTACTTAAATCTTGAAGTAGTAAGTGCGATCAGTTTTAATAAATCTCACGTTGCTAAATAAAGCATATAAATACTAGTTAGGGCTTCCGGGTTAGCTATTGATACCTATTTGGCCTCCGAAACTTGGCGCTACAGGCTTGAGACCTGCTTTGAACCGGACCTGTTTTAATAGAGAAGCAGAAATATTCCCAGTGCTATGGCTGTATAGATCGGTGCCAGATTTGATCAGTTGGATCAAATGTTCATGCCCGACCAGTAATAAACATTTGACCCAGGTGACAAGACGTCCCCTCTCGCCTTCATGATAGCTCTCAATATGGCTTACAATGTTAGCCGAAACGTCGGCAGAGCTTAATTGAAATTGCATTTTTTTCGATGAACCGTGTCCGAACCCCAATAAATTCTCTACTATATATATATCAGAGGACGTCTATCGTCATATTTGTTTGATGCTGACTAACAACTGATGGTTGTGAGTGCAACCCATTAGCAAGTACTTCTTATGATAAAATGAAATTAGCTTACCTATGCCGTCCTTCAGAGAACGTAAATTTATTTATTTATTTGGTTCTTACATTCTGTAAGTAAGTTTACATTTTGTAATTGCTCACAATGTCGTTCAATGGCTGTGAGTGGCATTGACATGAGGGAGAGAACGGCCAGTGCCACAACATTTAAACAATTAAATGCAAGGGAATAGAATAAAAAATCTAACTGTCTCAGCCAGGGCTCGAACCTGGATCTCCTGAAATCCTTAGATTTTTTATTCTATTCCCTTGCATTTAATCATTTAAAATTTTCGTGGGATAAAATAACACAATAAAAAAAAATTATAAAATTAGGTAAACAACGAGAGTCGTTTAAATAGTTTGACAATGTCAGCTCTTTCGAGCATAAAACGATGTATTCCTCTTTCTCGGAGGTTAGACTCTCGACACTAGTGCGGGGAATTTAATAAGTTATCTGGCTCTCCCGGTAACGTAATAGGATAACGCGCTTGCCAAGTGCACACGAAGTGGGGTTAAATAAAACGAATGTCCAATTATTTTCATTAGCTGGAAACCATTAATATTTTAATTTATTCTCGCATTAACAATTTATTCTAGTATTCATAATTGCAAAAGATTTTTACTGCATTTTTATATTTATTGGAATTTTTTGGCGAGAAATCGAACATTAATATTGATTTTTGCAATTTGAATTACTTTATTGAAATCTTAAAAGAAAAAGAATCTATGTAATTAAAATATTCTAAATTTTAATATAATTTGTAATATTCAAACATTGATTGTAAAATTGCAGAAATATATATAAAACGATTCAATATTTCACCTTGTGATTTATGTTTTTATTTTATTACAATTTTCATTGTGGGTATGTTATTTTT
Organism: Oncopeltus fasciatus; assembly: GCA_000696205.2. Classification (NCBI taxonomy): domain Eukaryota; kingdom Metazoa; phylum Arthropoda; class Insecta; order Hemiptera; family Lygaeidae; genus Oncopeltus; species Oncopeltus fasciatus. The sequence continues at coordinate 40,962 of KZ809310.1, read as the reverse complement.
TACAGTTTAAGTTTTATAAAAGTAAATCTATGAGTAAAAATTTAATTTTGCAATTTATTCATTGTTACACTTTTAACTTGCATTGCTAATTAAATGTTATTTTGATATTTTTGGGATATTTGTTCGGGAGCACCTAGAACCCCAACTATGAATTTAAAAATTTTCCAAAATCTTCCGGGGGATATACTTAACAATTTTCCAAATTTTTACGGCGAATGGTTGTATTGTTTTTGAATTTATGGAGTACAGACAGACAAACACATTTTATGTATGTATCTGTGTGTATATATATTTGAACGGACCATATATTTAGTTTCTTCAATTTCGAATTCTATTTTGAATTTGTGCAGGATCCAGTCTTCATGTTTACATAAAAACCTACTTGAATAGCTTGATTTCTTTGGGTACAAAGTCCCATTGTTCAGGGAAAATAAACACAAATATAATTATCATTGAAGAAATTTCCCATTAATTAGATGTGTTTGTGTCTTGTAAAGGTCGGTAAGTGCAAGTTTGTTGGACAGGAGGATGTGTGTGCGTAGGAGAGATAAAACTGACGTAGGTGGTTTCCTGTAACTATAAGCCATTAGTGTATGCCTTTGCATATTGGGTGAGTTTGGTGCGTGCACGTGTCTCAGACAGATAGAGAGGGTGGGTATATTTCAGTGTCCTTGTTCAGATATTACTGAGAACACCTGCCTGACAGAAGCATAGAGAGAAATCTCCAAATGAAAAGTGACAGTAGCGTGAGGGATAGTTGATAGCCTGCAATATTCAGAGCTACCAGTATTGATTGTTGCGGCGAATGTAAACTCCACCATTCTACCCACTTCAAACATGATTCCTCAGAGTTTACAATGTAAGCCGAAACATCGGCAAGTAATAAAAACTACACATTTTTAAAAATTGTATTTTTGGGATCGACCTTGATAGAACTCTAACAATAATTCTCTAATAATCTCTAGTCAAAAACTCTCCATTTGAGTATGTGGTGTATTTTTTTAACTTANACACACACACACACACACACACACACACACACACACACACACACACACACACACACACACACACACACACACACACACACACACACACACACACACACACACACACACACACACACACACACACACACACACACACACACACACACACACACATATTTGGTGTGGCTATTAATAACGAGACTGATGCTGCTACAAATGAACCACGCATGCACCAATTTCGAACGACCGACAGCTGAGCAGTGTAGAGCCTTATTTTTCGATTGCTCCGCCTCCCGTGTTTTTCTAGAAATCAGTATGGCCGTAACCTTCGTTTATGTAACAGGTGTTTGTTTCGTTTTGTCGAAAACATGATAAGCAATAGTAGAGTAAGGAATTGTCGTGAGATTTAACACGAAATTAAGTAACCCCCCCCCCCTACTGAAGCTTCGTTTATTAAAAGAAGTTTATGGCGATGAATGTTTATTACCTGCGCTAGTTTTGGAGTGGTTTAAGCGTTTCCAAGAAGGCCGAGAAGACATTGGTGATGATGACTACCCTAGTCGCCCTTCCACGTCCAAAACGGATTAAAATGAAGATAAAGTCGGTCATCTGGTTCTATCTGACCATCGGTTAACAATTCGTGAGATCGCTGAAACTGTTGGAATTTACGAAGAATGCGTAATTCAAATTTGACATAACAATTTGAACATGCAAAAAGTGTGTGCGAAAGTGGTGCCTAAAATTCTCACAATCGAACAAAAAGAAGCTTTTATAAAAGTGTGACACTTTAGATGTCATTACATAGCCCGAAATTTCACTGTCATAACATGTGACGAACTTTGGTTCTTCCCTTTCGTTGCCGAAACAAAACCCATGCATTGGAAGGGTCCAACATCACCGAAAGCTAAAAAAACTTGAATGGGAAAATCTAAATTTCCATCATTTGGATAGACGAGGGGTGTATATTTTAGGCCATAAAACTAAATATATATGAATTTAAATTAAAATATTTTACAGCAATAGTCCCGTTATTTAATAGCCACATCTCATATATATATATATATATATATATATATATAAAATACGGGCTCAAAGAGTTTTATGTAATAGAAAATTTCCAAAAGGTTAAGAAAGAGCTGCTATTATGATACTTATTAACATAGATCACTGTTACAAAGCAGTGAATATCACATAATATTCACACAGTTATGGACACTACGACCTCTTCTCGTCTCTTACTTGCAGTCACCGCTGAAGGTTGTTCGGCAGAAAGGATATCTTGCACTTCCTGAAGGGGATTTCCCCCTCCAGTTGCATATAAACAGGGAGTCTCACACAAATATGTTCCAGACAAATCTCTCAGCAAATAAATCAGTGCCATTTTCTCCAGGGGATAGTGTATTGGATCATGTCTCCATAATAACTGTTGCGCACTTTAGCAGAAAGATAAATGCTATAAGGTATGTTTTGTTGAGCATATCTTATTTTTCTTTTTGCCTAAACTACAGCAATTTTTTTTTTTAAATACATCCTAAAAATAAGAAGATATAAGTGGACTTAGAAGAAAAAACTGTTCTGTCATTGTTTAAATTGATAATTATTTGTTGTTTTAAAAATATTTATTCGTTTTTTAACTATTATTATATGCTTTCTAGACATACACTGTCTCTTGAGGTTAGATTATCTAAAAAATAACCTTAGTTTATTAATAATAGGAACGTCGAAGAAACAGCTAGCTGAAAACTGTTGAAAAATATTTTCTAATAATGTCTCAAATATGTCTAGTGGTTTCCTCTATATTTCGCGACCATACTAAACATTTCGCAAATGTTTCCACACTAAAATTCCTATGGTAGAACGTGTACGTAATAGGAAAAAATCATGATAACTGTCTTATATTTTATTAACGAAATGCATTTGTAAATTATATACACATTTCTGAGAAATATTAACGAGTCTCCGCTCTTGTGTAATTAACATATACTAATCCATTTTGATAAATATTTGAATTTAAAAATATGACTCATTGCATCCCAAATATATTATCTATTTAAATATTTATAGACAATAAGTCAACTTCATTCTCAATGTTATAGAGTTGTTCAACTTGACAGCCATTATAAATTACTACACTTTTAACCTTCATCGTTAGCAAAATTCACGTAAATCTATTTCTTTACAAATTTAGCACAACTACATTCGTGCAATCCAGGAGTTCGATCAAACTTTTATTGGGAATAATTGCAATCAAATGGGTTGCTCACGCTCAATTTGCACCCCTAGTAATACCCGCCCTGGGGAGGCCCCCCCCCTTGCTACCCTTCGGTGTTCACCCCTAGTGTTCAGCACGCTGTTGGAACATGGTGTGATGGCTTCCTTATTCAAAGTCCCTCAAAGTACGAGACTTTTCTGTTTCCACATTTCGTGAGTTCTTCCGTAACTTAAACTGTTGTCCAATTTATAAAACATATACCGGAAAATTAAAATAGTTCCGTAACCCAGGGAGATCCTTAAGAGCAGTATTTTAAAAATCCATGGAGGTTAAACTCGGAAGTGTATTGTCATTTGCCAATAGAGGAAGGAAATCAATTTCAGGGAAAAGAAGGGATTTACTTTTTACTAATCTCTTTGGTATGAGATCTATCGGGGTATAAAATGACAATTGTGTGTACAAAAAATTCATTTGGTTTAGCGGGAGTAATATTTAATTTAAATTAGTGATACTAAACGCAGTACAACAGATCACTACAGATGGTAAATTTAAAATTGGGATTAGGGGATTACTCGAAATATAAATTTTCATTTTAAGGGCCATGGTTAGTTGTTTTCCTAAATCAATTTTGGCATGTCGCTTCAAAATCTAGCATGAGTACCTGAGTTTGTTAATTATCAAAATCAGTCCAATCAGAGTGTGGGACTATCTGAAATATATTTAAAAAAAGTATTACATAGCCGGCGTAATATTTATTGTAGATTAATGAAAAAAACAGAAATGGGTTATTTGATGAAAGAAAGATTTTCGAAATTACATTGGGAAATTGAACAATTAAGAGTTGACTTGAATAAAACTTTTTAAATTTATATTTTAGGAGCCACAATTAGTTGTATTGCAGTGCAAAAATGTAGATATTTCGTTAAAACTCAAGTTGTTTATATATATATCAATATAATTGGACACATGGGAGTTTGTGGAGAAAACTAAGATAATAAAATGTTAAGATACTAGGATTTTAATGGATTAGTACAAATTTTACAAAATCCTGTTTGTTTGTTGTCAGTGTGTGCTGTACATGAGTCATGGGACCATAAAAAGAAAAAGAAATTGTGAACTGAGGGTATAGAAGAATTAGATGTGATAATGTAAAGTCTTTTAAATGAACCAAAAAATCTTTCTGCCTTCGCCGAAATGGGTTTTCCCCCATAAAATGCGTATTTGATGGGGTCGAAAAGGGAGGAGGGTTCTGAGTCAGATCATGGTGTCTCCATGGCGACGGTCTGTCGGGGGTGTCTTTCTGCGACATGCCTCATACCAATCTGGAACTTGTAACTTTCATGTAGGGCCAGGGAGCTGCGGGTAACCAGCTGACACGGCTGACACAGACTTGATGCACCTCGAGTTCTTCTTTCACGAAGGAGTTGGAGGATTGTGGATACGTGGAACATATGTGTGGCGTACAGAGGGAAGAAATCACCGGAGCACGTTTTGTTTAGAAGCTCCTGGAAGGAGAATGTAGTTGAATGAATTGTTGAAACTGTATTTATCGTAAAAGGGCGATCAAAATCCAAAACCAAATTGGTTAGTTATTTTTCCCCCACTCTATTCTACTTGTTTCTCAAGCAAAGAAGCTTGTTCAGGAGCACAATAAAACAAAATATATTTATGCAAATTGCCAAACAAAATTAGAGAAGTAAATTCGTAAATTTTTTTTTTTCTGGTCGTTTTGAGAGAAAGTTCTTCTTTTCTATCGTGAATAAATGTGTTTATTATTGAGAACCTAAAATACATGAAAACACTAGAGAACGATTAAGAATAATTAAAACTCAGTGTTGTTTTTTTTTTTTGCCTTTAAATGCAAGATTTTGATTATTTAATTCAGGAAGAAAGCCTCTTTATTTATTTTATGAAAATCGAGATATTCATTTCATTACTACGGTACGACATTTGAAAAAGTTTTGCAGATCCTCGACCCTGAGAATTTAAAAATATGATTCATTAAATAATCAAAA
>KZ809310.1:7677-33241 GCA_000696205.2 Oncopeltus fasciatus | reverse complement strand
GGGAATTTAATAACTTATCAGACTTGTCCCGGTAGCATAAGTGGTAAATGCACCGGCCCGGATAGCAGGGGATCCAGGTTCGAGTCCTGGCTGGGACAGTTAGATTTTTTATTCTGTTCCCTTGCACTAAAAATTATCTAAATTTACGTGGGATTAAAGACCACAAAATAAATAATATTTATAACTATATATACGTATATAATACATATAAATACAAGCAGGGCCTGCTCGTTCTGATTTTCTTCAAATCTTTTCTCAAATACTAGCAGATTTCTCGTACGGAAATCAAGTTACTCACATTATTAACATGACATGTCTTTGAAAAACATCAAAGGATTTTTACCGAACCTTCAGAGAGAGACTAAAAATTTGATCCGTTCAAAATTATACATATGTATGTGTGTGTGTTTGTATATGTGTTAATATTCGCGCTCTAGAGCCCACAATTTTTAAATTAAGGCCCACTATTATTTTATAATCTGTTAGATGTGTTCGTTAATGGCTAAAACCAGTCTATAAAGGGGGAGAGTTAGAAAAAGGCTTAATTTTTTCATAATTATCATTCTTCTTATTTAAGTTAAGGAAAAATTTACCAAATGGTGGATGTTTGATAAACTAAATTAAAATCTATTGTTTGTAATCTACAAAACATTTAAGAAAAACGCTTATAAAGGAAGATGTTTACGAATGTAACTAAGAAATCAGAGCACTTCCTCTACTTTTTCTCTCCCCATTTCGAACCTAACTTATGTACGTCCGCCTATCTATAATGGCCGTATGTGCATACAAGGAAGGATTACAGAAAGAAATAGTTAAATGATTTATCGAAATATTTAAATAAAAGACTCAGAAAGAAATCTTATATTCTTTCATTTAATATATTCTTTTTTCATTAATTTCGTTTCATTAAAAACATATTTTCAAACCTCGAATTTTAAGTCTACCACTATATAATTACTTTCAACGCACTATTTACAGAAATAAATACATATTATATAGTACAACTTACCGAGCTTGTCAATGACACAGTCTCTTAGAATATTACTTCCAATAAAAATACTTAAACTAATTTGTTTATTTACTACGTTCAGTTAGAAAACTCCTGATCTTGAGACCATATGCATCATTGTGGTATATAGATGGGTGCAAACAGTGTCAATTTTATTTGTATTTTCATTTATTCGTAACAGCACGTTTCTGCCCCTTTGAGTCAACCTCAGTTGTGGGAGTCCTTCTCAAGAGTGTATATTTGTTCTTGGATCATGTATAGCATTCAACATAATTTAAGTAATAGTGTAATAATTTAAGTTTTAATTTAAATATAATATTACCGACGAATGAGTCACAATAATAATATTTATTTTTTAAATATTAATATTAGTTGTGGTATTTAATTCCACGTTAATTTTATACAATAAATGCAAAGGGGATAGAATAAAAATCTTACTACCTCAGCTGGGACTCGAACACAGATTTCCTGATTTCCGGGCAAGTATGCTAACTATGTATACTAGCTATAGGCTAGCTAGAAACTTCCTTCTACTCCCCGCACTTTACTCCGAGTCTAAACCCCCGAGTAAGATGAATATATCGACGAATAAAGCGTCTTATGCTTAAATGAGCTAATTTTGTCAGCTATTTATTAGACCCTCGCTTTTTTCTTATATATCTTTTTTAAATACTAATATTAGTTGTGGTAGTTCTCAGGAGATCCGGGTTTGAATCGCGACTGATGTAGTAAGATTTTTTTATTCTATTTCCTTGCATTTATTGTATAAACATTATTTTTCTCGACGTCACCGTGACTTAATTGCTTGATATAAATATGGGATAGACTTCGGAATAATAGCCGAAATAAATATATTAAATAAATAATATTTATTAAAATATTCTTGAATATTCCAACTACTGAGGACTCAAAAGAGCTGAAATATATTAGTATAAGGAAATGTCGACACTGATTTATTCCCATTCATCTCACATTTGGAACCTAATTGTTATTATAAATCGATATGATTTTTAAATGTAATTCAGAACTATTTTTAAAAAACGTTTAGAAAAAAATTTTAAAAAAGTCCACCAAACCAATGTAAAAGTAAACAGTTTTCTCATGTTCCATTCAAAATAAATACAAAAAAAGAGTAAATGACAAATTTGGAATTATAAGCCTGAGATACAAAGAAAGTAAATGACAAAATTTTGGCCCAAATTGATTTTCTTCAGAAGTATGAAGTATGAAACGTCAATACCGAATATGGGTACACTATTTAATTTATTGGGATTAACATTAATAAATATTTTCTATTAAAATTTAATTTCATACAAATGTTATAAAATTAAAATCTACATTTATTTATTTCTATAATTCTTTCGTAACTGATAATAGCGAAGATGTTAAAAACTTTACAATTTGAAATTCCCTTACCCCCCCCCCCGTGACCGATTTCTACCATTGATTAGCAAAAAATAGCATTAATACTCGACTTTGTATTTCCATTATAGAAATCGGAGAAGGGGAAGAGCGTGTGAGTATATAAATATTTATAAATTCAAATGGAGAGTTTTTCGACCGCAGATATTGTTATTATTAGATGTTTTTTTGTTGGGGTTCGGTCAAGGTTGATCCAAAAATTACAAATTTAAAGAAATGTGTATTTTTTAAATTATCTACCTGATTTAATTTTTAAAACACATTTTTAAAAATTTTTTTTTGGATCTACCTTGACCGAACCCCTCCGAAAATCTAATATAAATATTTATATTCAAACTTTCGAACAGACTTCGAATATTTTTAGCTTCTCCAATGCTGAGGCAATGAAGATTTGTTGTAATTTTTCAAAAGTTGCGTCTTAGTACCGTTGTGAATAGTTTGATTTCCTTACAATTAATACTTAATAATGAGAATTATTCTTTTATAAGGGAAATATATTTCAGCAACTATAATTTATTACAACTTACGAGCAAGGTAAATTTCCGACTAATTCTCACCGATCCTGCATTAGACAAGCTAAAAATATAGTTCTTTTGTGAGCGTATGAAGGTTATAGATCCTTAGAAAATGATATTATAATAATTTACACCTAATATGTTCTATGAAGATATTACCATTATAAATTTACTTTACCTAAAACCCTCCCTTTTTCCTCATTCGATTTCAACAAAATTATTCCCCTCGAAGGTTAGTAATGAAAATCCTGAGTACCGAATTCGGTTTCAATGCTATAGAAATATTAGAGCCCGTCTATCACTCGATATTACATTCTTAAATATTTTTCTCAATGTGAAAATATGTGAAAAATGTTATAAAAATTAGGTTTCATACTTATTTTGTTTTAAACGTTTTTTCTTAACGATAATTATATAAAAGATATAAGACTTTAAATTTGGATTATATTCTAACCCCCATATAAAAAACACACACAGACCCATACGCTCACAAAATAACTATATTTTTAGCTTGTCTTATGCAGGATCGGTGAGAATTAGTCGGAAATTTTTCTAAATCGCTTTATGGTGTTTTAAAATAAGAAATTCTTCTTCTTGAAAATATCTCCCCGCATCTAAAAATACCTCCCTGGCGTTAATGACCAAAGGCCATTAAAAAAAAATAAGCCAAAAGTTGCCTTTTCAACAGCTGATTTCCAGAATGTATGAAAAGATTCAACTAATTATGAATCTTTCCGCGTTTAAAACAAAATAAGTATGAAACCTAATTTTTATAACATTTTTCACAAATTTTCACATTGAGAAAAATATTTAAGAATGTAATATCGAGTGATAGACGGGCTCTAATATTTCTATAGCATTGAAACCGAATTCGGTACTCAGGATTTTCATTACTAGCCTTCGAGGGGAATAATTTTGTTGAAATCGAATGAGGAAAAAGGGAGGGTTTTAGGTAAAGTAAATTTATAATGGTAATATCTTCATAGAACATATTAGGTGTAAATTATTATAATATCATTTTCTAAGGATCTATAACCTTTAAACGCGAAAAGATCTTATGAATAAAGAAATAAATGTTCACGTAGGCTTCCACGGTCGTCAGATGTGTCACTTCCGAACAGGGAAGTCGGATACAGACTCAGCAAAAACTGGAAACCAGCGCTAGTCGACAAGAGGATCCAGCCAATCAGTGACCAGCTACCTGACTACTCCGGAGACCAGCCGCCAGAAGACAGGATCAACCAATGGGAAGGCAGGCTTCGCCCAAGGACCGGACCGCGTCGGGTATAAGTACCCCTGGATTTGAAGACAGCTCTCATTCTCTATTCAGCCCTGAAGAAGCCATCACAAGATGTGCGAAAGCTCGGCAACTATGGACAACTTGACACGGTCCAACCCGGAAGAAGAAACTGTTCATACAAAATAAATAAATGTCTAAAATAAAAGAAATTAATAAGTGCAACTTTGATGGTTGAGCGCTTCCCCCACTCTTCCACAACATCCAGTCTAAAACAAAGCTTCATGAACACACTTTTTATGCTCATTGTTCTCTACGCCTTCTAAATTAAATCTGCTCATTTCTTGCTGAACGGTCTTGCAGACTTTGTGTGACCCTGATACCCGTGAATATATTGTAAATAAAACATTTTACCTTCGAATAGGCCCGGAAATCAAACTTTTTTCCTAGAAACACACCAGAAAAATCCACGCGTAATACGAATACGAGATTAATTGTACACATTTACCATTTAATTATTCAATTATTGTATAATTCGGGATTTTGGTGAACGGTAAGTTTCGGTCCCGACGTGAATATATGAATATAAATATAATAACTTTGCTTGCAAATTAATAATATCAAAAATAATAAATAACTTGGAAACCAGACATTTTAAGATCCAGAAACTAGAAACACAATAATTAGGCAGAAAAAGTCTAGCCCCTCTTAGTGGACGCAAGAATTCGCTTAGGTTTTGTCTTTGTTATTTATTTTATTTACCTGAATTTTTTCTGGATAAATGTTCTGAAATGCGGGAATAATTTTAAATTTTATATCATCAATTTAAATCCAATTCTGCTCCTTACAATTAGGAACGTTGTAACCTCACATTTAAAGGGGGACATCTTTTGTTACACGTGATAACTCAAACCATTTGTTCAGCATAATTTAATGTGAAGGTAATAAATATATCACAATAATAATAACCCATGAAACATTAATCCTGGTTTCGGCCAGGATGAAAAAATAAAATTCTCTAAAATTATTGGGTAATTATTTTATTTTATTATTGTCAACGTTTCGACTTAACTTGAATCATCATCAGTGTGAAAATGATGTATTTTTGTCTTTACGAGCTCTAACGCTCACAAAATAGTACTAAAAACTCTGTATTAAAGTTTTTTTTTCGCATACCGTTGGACGAGATCGGTCGAGGAAAGAGAAGAGATTCATTAAAGGACAAGAAAAATAATCAATATTTTGTTATTGGTATAATTAAAAAAAAAAAACAATTTAACATAATAGGTTCATAATACCATTTTCTAACATTTACGTCTTATACACTTTTTACAAAAATGCACTTTATGAAATATATTTAAAAATTTTAATTTAATCTACTTACTTAATTTTGAACTTAAATTTGATAATATATGGCTTTATTTTAATGATAAATTGAAAAGAAATAGCTAATGTGAAGAGAACATTAAATTTTCATAATCTAAGTCTGTCTCTCTCTACTGCAAGGAAATCAGCCGAATTCTGTGGAAGTTTCTCTAAGCTCTCTCTCTACACGATCCGACCGTAAGATCAAGCAGCCCTCAGCTTCTGGCTCTTCTAGTCGAGCTGTCAATCCTGTATAATTTCCTTAAATCCATCATGTCAATAGTGGCAAGCGCAATGCCGTGACTGACGTGTGTATGCTTGACCCGCAACTCAGCCCTGCATTGATTCTAGCTTAGTGATTTTTGTCATGGTTGTAGGGGCTATTGAACCTAGCTTACGTTCTGCTACATACTGTTAAAGAAAAATTTCAGTTGAATTCGTCCTTTTTAGCATATCAACCATTACAATATTTGTGGTTATATAATTCCAAATATAACTCCAAAGTAAGTAGCAGGGTGGGAAAAGAGTAGGAAAGGTAGAGAGAAGGCGGCAGAGTCCAAACGGTGCATGTCGCGCATTGAATGAGGTATTTTACTTTATTTGTGCTCTTAGAACATTTATTGATATTAGAATTAGTTCTGTTCCAGACTGATAGCATGAGAAATTCAATCTTTACGAAAGGAATATTTCTGTTACATCTGAAATGTTGTTTATTTACCAGACACCCTGAAACGCAGAAGGCTGAACGAAGAATACTGACATCGAAGTCTTCACTGTCTTCCTACATAGGAATATTACTCATTCAGGCTTATTTTTAACTTTTTGTATTACTGATAAAATGTAAGAGAGCCTTTAAGAATGTTAAATAATACTTTGAAATAACCAGTTATGTCACCTGGATATTGATCAGTTGGCCATGATCAGAAAGGCATAAACGAACACCTAAAAGAAGTAACATATTTGACCTGTCAGGGAAAATAAATGAAGACTGCCCCTCGAAAAAACTGCCCCGAAATCCATATAATCATGGAGAGTGATAGATAGATTTCAGTAACTGTAATTAAAGCATTTTATGACACCCAAAGTTGTTTAAGAGACGTTTTAATAAATATCTAAGATTAAAAAGAAGTAAGCGAATTTGATTATTAGTGAACAGAAGGTAACAAAGGAGTGTTTGACCAATCGTTCATTCATATGATAGAACCCTAATATCACCTTCTATTTGAGCTTTAAAGGTATGAAGCCAATCTGGAGGAGGTGGCTTAAAATGATTAATTAACATTAATAAAACTCTTCATTTCGTATTTTATACACTTACTATTAATTACTTTTTCTTCTAGGTCAGATCTCTGAAGTAGGAAGAAAGAGGTAATGCTGTCAGAGGTCTAGCAGAGGATGCCCCATTCCTCGCGACCAGAGTCGATAGCGTTGGACCACATCGAGAAGGGCTCACCCAACGGGCTCGCTCACCCAGGTATATACCATCTTGTACTTACAACATTGATTTTCAGTTATCTATATCATGGAGGGTTCTCCTATGAGACTCTGTTGCCCGGGTATCCATCTTGTACTTACAACATTGACGGGTTCAACCCGTTATCATTATGATTGGTTCATTTATCACACTCGTTCATCTTGCTATCCCTTTGTACTTCTGTTATTGAATATTAATTCAATATACTGTCCTCTGATATTAGATGATTCCTTGTATTTATAAAGGAGGGAACTCTTATAGATTAACTATTTAAGTATTTCATTTTGCACTCTAGTTTCTAACTATTGAAATGTATACTAATGTTTGAGATTTGACAAGATGCTACGTAATCCATAGATATATTACACTGGGAAACAATTTGAAACTCAATTTCTGTTGAGTTAGATTTTTTAGCTGTTATCCATAGAATTAGACTGCTGGTTCCATAACGTTACGTCTGTTATACTGTGGTGAAACGTTGTGTGTCGGTAAGCAGTATTTAGTATTTCGTTACGGAAGTGTACAGAACTACATGGTGTGTTTGAACTGAGACGTTGTGTGTCGGTAAGCAGTATTTAGTATTTCGTTACGGAAATGTGCAGACCTACATAGTGTGTTAGAACTGAAACGTTTCCTCTGCTCCTACACGTCGAAAGTGCGAAAACAGCTTCAATTCGTTTTGCTATATATGTGGCAGTTTTACCATTCCCAGTCAAAGGACAAACATCAGTACATTTGTCAGACAAGCACATTTAAGGTTAAACTTGGTGATCAAGATAAAGCATGGGCACCTCATAAAGTGTGTAACAGTATTGAGGGTTTACGGATGTGGACCAAGGGAACACGTGCTAAGCTTCCATTTGGTATACCTATGATTTGGCGCGAGCCCAAAGACCATTCAAGTGATTGTTAATTTTGTATAGTGAAAACATCGAGATTTAGCAAGAAAAACAAAAAGTAAAATAGTAAAAAGTAAAACAGAGTATCCTAGTTACCGTCAGCTATACGCCCTGTACCGCATTCAGCCGAAGTCCCCGTGCCAGTTGTTAATAATTTTCCTCTTTGAAAGAAGGGGAATAGGGATATGGCATTCAAAAACATTGTTAAAGACTTTCTTGGAAATACTCGAGCATTGAATTACTCCGACATTGTCCAGCATATAAGTTTTAAATTGCATTTTTTACACAGCCACCTTGCTAATTTCCCGCACAATCTTGGTGCAGTGAGTGATGAGCAGGGTGAGCGTTTCCATCAAGATTTGAGGGTCATGGAAGCAAGGTATCAAGGTAGATGGGACGTACATATGATGGCTGACTATTGTTGGAGCATCAAGCGCGAATGTACAAAAACTAAACACTCCAGAAAAAGCTATAAACGCTAATTTTTATCTTAATTTTTAAGTACTGTTCAATAATTAAACAATTTTATATGGATGAACTCGATTTAACTTACATTAAATTTTTTGTAAACTGTATATTTGGTACGTTTCTACTTTATGTTCTTTTAAATGCATGATTTTTATGATTTGTGAGGATATCCTGCAGTTTAAAAAGTTGACGCGATAGACAAAATCTGAGGTTATTCTCAGATTTAGACTCCAAGAATTAGTTAAAAAACAGTGTCAGATCTAACTCAACAAAAAATGTTTTCCCCAGAGTAATCAACAAATTGGTTCGTATCCATTTTGAATTTTTCTTACTGGATTATCATGTTATTTACTGTTATTTTAATTTTAACAGAATGTATATGTGTAATATGTGATTAAAATATGTTTGTTCAGTTGTGAAGCAAATTACGCTCTAAGACCTATCTCTCTAACTTGATGTAGAGATAGTCTTCAGATCAAATTAAATAATACAGGACCTACGATGAAAACGAACATTTCAAATTTATAGAAGATGGCAGTAAATGTCGCAAGTTCATGAGGAATCTAAGTATATTGGTGAATAGACAATTCTCTTTTTACAAGAAAAACATGGAATGAGGTGCTAGCCAATGTCAGCCACCGTATTCTAAACACCCATAGAACTGGGCCGTTGTTTTCTTCTCCTTGTCTGTTAGCTTTATAAAACTACTGTTTTTGGCAAAATTATTAAACTGAAACATCATCATCATCATTGTATTCGCTTATCACTCATCATTGGTTCAAGACACTACATATTCTTATCAATTCTTGTGATATACCTGTGAGGATGCCATCCTCATCGCAATTCAAAGCTTGAAAAAGGTCGTTAGATGTTTCTTTATTATACATTAATGCCATTATTACAGATCACTCAAGATATAACTCTCTAAATATCATAAAAAATATAATATATAGAAAATATCTGGATATTACAGGAAGGTCTACCCTAAATTGAACATAAACCATAACTTAAATGTATTCATATTTTAGTTGTAAAATGTCTGGCATTGTTGAGAAGGACACTCTTATAGCAGAAAGGTTGGAGTCCTACATCCTCCTACCTCTTCTTCTTTTACGGTAACTCTCTTCACAATTATCTCAAATAACTATTTATAACTATCACTAATCATTCAGTATTGCCGGTTCAGCAGCTGCACTTTATAAATGCTTGCATAATAGAAGACATGAGACTTCTCAGTGACATCAAGGGCTTTGGGCGATGTCTTGTGATTTATTTTACTTTATTTTTTAGATGTTCATAACTTCTTTATTGAGTTAACATTATCTTAATATTTACATGTGTGGTATACATAACATGTAACTTTGAATAAAACCCCCCATTGTCCAGCAATAAAACACACTATTACATCTCAATATAATGGTGAGCTATTTGTTATTGGTGTTACAGTTCAGTATGTGTTTTTCTGTCTGTGCTTATATCGTTTTAATATTAGTCTTGAGGTATAGGGTATTTTCGTATTCCGGCTCATTTGTGAAAAAGTTTTCTGTAATTTAAATGCGTAGTCTTTGACAAGAGGTGTAGAGAGTTCTTCAGGCATCACTGAATTTTTTTTGTAGCGCTGGTAGTTCTTTACTTCACTAGTTTTAGATTAAATATGTCAATGCTGATCATTATTATACCTAAAACCGTTATAAAAATAAATAATTGTCGTTTAATAATAAACTACTGCAATTTTTAAAAATTGTCTGGGTTTAATCAATGTAATTAATGGTAGATAATATATGATAGGTATTTCCTGGTTTAGTGTTGAGTATTTTTGTATGTTTGAAATAGATTGGCAATCTAGATTAGTAGGGGAAAAATGAAAACAAGTAGTCTTTCCTTATCAAATTGTTTATACTGGCAGGTTATAATTACTTTTTTGTTTATCAGTTTATATAATATTTTTTCAAATTTTATTAGTTTGTAAAGTTATTTAAAAACTGATTTATATAAGTTTTCTTGTAAAAAAATACAGTTTGTTAAATAAAGAAAGCATGGATAATTATGTTACCAATAAAATTGAATACATAAGTAATGTTTTCATGTATTGTTGTCATTATTTTCATATTCTTGAGTATAATGCATATACTTAAATAACATAATTATTTAAAATGAAACAATAGCAACCATTAATCGATTAGTTACATTATTCCTTCAAATAACATAAAACTTCTTGTTCAACTTTCTTATTGTTTATTTGATGAGTTGAGTTGCCTTTACATTGTGATTTTCTAAGTGAGTTTTAATTTCTTCTTTATCCATGCTAGGGACCTTTTATTACATATTTTTTTATCTATGAATTTGGTTTATATGGGTGAAAATCCCACTTTTTGCGATAAATTATTTTTGTAAATTATTTAAGTCATTTAAATTATAGGTAAGGAAAATAGTTTTGTTCTTTTTGTATTTATTATTATTATTATCTATTATCGGGGAGGGGGGGGGGTGTATATTCTTATAAATTGTTTCTTGTACCTCTATTGTAGAGTGGAAGTCGTCATGTTCCATGTGAGAGAACACAGAAGAAGTATTTTTTACAGTAACGTTTTTTCGTTTCCTCTTGCTGCTAACATCTGTTCCGCTTCTCGCCACTGGTGATTCGTAGTTTTCACCGGAGGGATAAAAATTACAAATTAGTTTGTTTTTTTTCCTTGAGAGTGTTTTCGGTTTTTTAACCAAAACTGAAAACAAATTTTAAAGAAATAAATCAAAACATATTTAGTAACCAGACAGTAACATGTTTAGAACAGTCATATTTTTCCTCACCATTCGCAAGCCACTGTATTAGAGGCTCGAAAAATATTTTCGTAAAAAAAAAAGTTAATGAGTTGAAAAATAATTATTGTCACAATTAAGGCGATTTTACAATGTTATATATTATTTTAAAATTAAATCATTACAGTAGTGTGAGCACACCTCCACAACCAAACTAAAATTTGCCCAACTTATTACAAGATCCTTTTTTTAGACTTCAAGTAAGCAATTTGAATACAACAAATAACAATACAAACAAATTTTCAATTGGTAATTCAAGAAGGAAAAAAACTTATACAAAAAATCAGTAAGCCGATTTCCTATTTCACCGTATTTTTATCTGACTGATATCAGTAGCCAAGTAAACTGACTACGCGACTGTTCCTGTGATAACTTACAATTACTACTCGAGGAATTCAAGATGGCTGTAAAAAAAGAAGAAAAGAAGCTAATATCCGCAGTAATCTAAGCTTCTTCTCAGAAGTTCCCTCTCACGATTTTCGTGAAGCAAATATTCGTATTCTGTAATACATATGGGGCTAATATATAATGATGGTTGCATGAGTCTCCTCTAGTAACTGTTACGTACGTCTTAAGTAGCAGTCACAGTCAGCAGTTTCTTTGGCTACTTAAAACAAACCTTATTTCTTATACTGATGACTCGTGTTTTTTGTTTAGAGGTGGCTGCGCTCATGGGAGAAAGACAATCTTCTAGCTACGCCAAAGGATGGAAAAGTGTGTCTTTAGGTAAGGAAGATTAATTAATTAATTTAAATTTAATAAGGATTTTTCAAATACTGCTTCAGTAACTAAAAGGTATTAATCTACAAATATATACTAATTGTGGTATATTGAAGGATTATAATAATCTGGAGCTTGAATAAATTGTTTAGTTGTGCAAATCAGCAGTGTATAGCTTCCTCCCTCCCCCCTTCACATGCTCTAAATAAAATTCAGAAGGAGGGGATGTAACCTGCTAGATTTTATCAAGTATGTCAGTGCTACAACCCTTATTGCTTGTTGCTATAAATCAATATAGCAGAGTCATAAGAATTAATCGTCCCCCAAAGCTTTGTCCATCAGTCATGCAATATTAGAAACGGCAAGTTCAAAATAAATGTCTCTGTTCAAGATATTACATTGAATCAATTCTTGACTGGTTGTGAATGTAAATGGACTTATTTCATTACCTCTGCCCTAGCTTCCACTAGTTTGTTATTTGGTTATTTATATAGTTAAACGCTTTAATTTAAATGCACATTTTTTTTCTTCATGTATCCCTGAAATGTTTTTATTTTTCCAAAAATTAATGGATGAGTTTTAATTTATAAATAGGTCAAGATGGAGAGGAAGTTTTAGAAGAGTTGATGAATTTAAATTTCATGGTGTGAATATTAAAATTTTTTATTGCAGTATGCTTTGCAGTCAATTGAGAATATTCTAAAAACATTAAAATATTACAATCATTCTCTTAAACTTAGGGAGTGTACATTTTAAACTAACAATTGGTTGTTGGTGGGGTTAGAAAATAGCTCTCATCCCCTTTTAGAAGAAGGAAGAGGCTGTCGACTAACCGATTGGTGGTATTAACTCTGTCTAAAAGAAAGAGCTGGGGAAAAACTAGTGCTGAGTGCAATAAAGTTACTATTGTGAAGGTAAATAGTGGATGATGGCCAATCTTCTGGTGATAGGAGAATTCGATAAGAACAAGAAGGAGAATGAGAAGCTCATATCATAAGATAATGTGATGATATACTCTTCAATTTGGTAAATGAACTTGAGCTGGTAGAGGTAGTTCATTGAGAAATTGTATTTCTATGATGTCATCATTTCTGAAGAGTTAACTTACAGAAGTAGATGGATAGGGAAAAATGAGATATTACAGGGAGGCATAATCTACAATATGTAATACTACTTGTTCATGCAGAGAAACCTGGTTGAGTGAGGAGTCAGATAAATCTGCTAGAAAGCCATCATTGTTGAACATTTTAGGGTTTAATAGCCAATCACTTCGAGTTGGACTCGATAATAAAAAGGGAGGGAGGATACGAAACAAAAATAAATAAAATCTGAAATTCGGTACTCGATTTGCCAATGAAGTAGTGGGAGTGAGATGCGACTGCTATAATGTCATCATTGTAAGGTAGATGAGCTGGCGTAAGAAGAGGCCGAAGCTGTCGTAATTCGATCTGCGGGCGAGATGGGAGCGCATGTCCCGATCGATGAGGCCGAGCCGTGGCAGTGTGGACCTTGCCTCCAGTGTGGCGAGAGCTGTCCGAGCCCTGACGACTTGCGGTCCGGTGGGAGGCGGGGCCCTCCCTGAGCCTCTCGTCAAGATCTGCCTGGTGAGCGGGGCGCGGGTGGAGACCGTCTACTGGTGGCGGGACCCGGGGATGTCCGAGCAGGACGTCGATGACGTCGCCTTCCTCACAGGTACCTTCCATATGGGGCCGTCCACTCTCACACCTATCGCACTCTCATCTCGCTTCCGAAGAAACGAAATGAAATACACCCAAATATAGCATTTCACGAAGCATTATCCGGGGGGGGGGGGGAGAACAATATTTGACACGTGTCATAGCTTAAGGATGAATGAAAAATTTGAAATAAATAAAATTAACTATTTTAAATTATTTGAATTGACACACATTTATTATACACAGTATGTATATAGTGGATGGTCTAAACCCCCTTTCCATCTGATATAATAGTGGGAGGGGAAATATTATCACATGTATCTATAGAAAGGTTTGATGATAATCGCCCTATAGGATTATCCTACTAAAATGTTCAGGATTTTGGACAAGTTATAGAATAAACACCCCCAAAATTAATTGGCTTGTTATTATTTTATTCATAATTCTAATAAATAAATAAAATAATACCTCATTATTTTTTGGCCTTTTTTTTCACCTTGATCGAAACCCTGACTAGTTTTGTACATTAAAAATTTAGTGCAGAGATAGTCAGGATTTCCTCTAGAAGGGTGAAACTGAAGGCTGAAACATATGTGTTTTATTTTACTTTTGTAAACCATCGTTTTGGCTGACTGTGTAAGCCATCATCAGGACATAAATAAATCACCAGATTACTAAATTTATTAACTCTAACAAGTAATAACAGTATATTGCTTTTATTTTGTATGAAAATGAAAGTCAATTAAAACACAAAATACTGTTTAGATGATTGGTGTCACACATGTCTTAAATGTATAGAGTCCAGAAGACTGTAAACAAAACAATAGCTAATTAAGTAGCAGTTAGTAATTGAACAGAGGGTTCTCAGTGCAGGGTCTTTAAGAGTCGAGACCATCAGAATAATGAAAACAAGGGTTGGAATGGACAGGAGAGGGGCAGCTGTAGAAACATGACAACAAAGGCCTTGACGGAATTCAAGAATGAGGCAGGCACTTCAAAAGGAGGCCTGGAAAATAAAGAGTAACAGCATTCCCTCGAATAGGCTGTAGATATGTCATCTGTCGCTCCTAGAGGCGGGATTCAGCTTAATCCCGTACACAATCCGAGATCGGCATTTCCTCGAAGGGGGAGCCCAGAGGCCAGGGAGATCGCGCGGCTGGGTGAGTGTAGATACATTTATCTTAGTGCTGCATTGGTGATTCTCCTGCATCGGTGAACAGTTAGTCTCTGAGTAGTTCATAAGCAATGTTGGACAGTTGGTGGAAGAGAATATTATTGGGACTTTGAGGCAGCAAATACGTATACAAATGGTACAATAAGCATGTGTGTGGGTGTGTGTTTGAAGATTCCTACCTGAGATCGAAACAGCAACCAATTTCTTACCAATCAACCAATATCCAGTGATTATTATTTACTCCATTACATTTGTAAAAACAATAATTAACTGAATTCTTTTAAACCAGAATTGCAATATCTGACAAAATACATTAAGAAAATTTACTTTTGATGGCAAGTTTATTCTACACAACTATTTGCGGCTTTTAATCGTTTCCATTACATAATTTCCCTAAATTTTGAAGTGAATTCCAATGTATTTTATATCATTAAGTATTTCTTATGATACATTTAATATATATATATATATATATATAGTAAAGAAGNGAATTTGCATAAAAAGCAAAATGAAGAAAAATTTTTTTGAGATTAAATTGCTATCACCCCACTTTAACAAAGAACATTTATTAAGAAAAATATTTAAGAATACAACTAGGAAGTATGGGTTGGCACTACTTTCCTCAAGCTAGCATGGCTAATGGCTCGTTTATGGCACATTCGTTGCTGAAATATAAGAAAAGGGGATAGTGTAGATGGAGAATTTCCAGCTTCGTAGTGCAGTCGGATATTTTCTATAACGTATTTGCACTTTCGTTTTAAAGGCGGCATTCTAAATTTCAAGAAGGAAGACCACTTATGGCGAAAACTTGACCTTTAACTTAAAATTTTGACTTCACTGATTGACTATTTGTAAAAAGTATTAATATATTCTATTGATTCTATTTAATATTTTTAGAAATTTTAATAATTGTGTACTCACAGCCTAAAAAGTTTTCTCGAGACTAGATAACTAAATCGGAAAGGAGGTGAGACAATTGGACGAGGAGATGTCCTTCGAGGGTTGCCAGGCTAGCTCAGGGGATCCGTAGGGGTCTCGCAATCCTGACGCCGCGGGTTCAATTCCCGCCCAGGTCAATCTTTTATTTATAATATAGAAGCTTGTCCTGAGCCATGGGTGTTTAAAAAGGGGTGGCAACCTGTAGATAGCACCTCCCTCCAATGACCCTAAGTGGTTGCAAGGGATGCTAACATGTCCTTCGAGTATTAAGGACCTGCTTAAGGCAAGACGATTCTCATGTGGTAAGCTAAGTTAAGCAAGCAAATATCTCTATGTTTCATTGAATATGATAGTAAATGAGGAAATTGAATTCACTAGCCGCAAAGAGAAATGAGTGAAAAAAGAAGGATCACTAGATAAAGAAGGATTCTATTCGGGCCAGGAAGGAAGAGTGGAACAGTGTGTCACGCAGGAGCTGTGTAAGCTGAGCAGATATCTCTATGTTTCTTTGTATATGAGAGTAAATGAGGAAATTTTATTGGCCAGCCGGAAAGACCAATGAGAGAAACCAGAAGGGTCACTAGATAAAGAAAGATTCTATACGAGCCAGGAAGGAAGAGTGGGACAGTGTGTCACGCAGGAGCTGTGTAAGCTAAGCAGATATCTCTATGTTTATATGAGATATCTCTATGAATATGAGAGTAAATGGGGAAATTTAATTCACTTGCCGGTGAGAGCAATGAGTGGAAACAGAAGGATCACTAGATAAAGAAGGATTCTATACGAGCCTGGAAGGAGGAGTGGGACAGTGTGTCACGCAGGAGCTGTGTAAGCTAAGCAGATATCTCTATGTTTATATGAGATATCTCTATGAATATGAGAGTAAATGGGGAAATTTAATTCACTTGCAGGTGAGAGCAATGAGTGGAAACAGAAGGATCACTAGATAAAGAAGGATTCTATACGAGCCTGGAAGGAGGAGTGGGACAGTGTGTCACGCAGGAGCTGTGTAAGCTGAGCAGATATCTCTATGTTTATATGAGATATCTCTATGAATATGAGAGTAAATGGGGAAATTTAATTCACTTGCCGGTGAGAGAAGGATCATAAGGATCACTAAACTGATTCTATAAGGGCCAGGAAGGAAGAGTGGGAAAACCCTTTGTAACATCCCCTATTGTAACTGTTTTTCATAAAATTTTACAGAATTCATTTTCGAAAATGAAATAAGAAAGATAAAAATATTGTAACATTTGATCTTCCTAGAACACCAACTCCCCCTCAACTGATTTTAACCAAGAATGAATTCATGCAATAGTAGGCAATAAAAAATACTAATACAAAAATAAAAGAATTAATACCGAATTTGGTTTCATATTTTAGAAATAAGTGAGTCCCCTTTTACTCTAAATAACATTATATCTTCCTTAATACACTATAGCTTTTTTAAATTGCAATGGGATATAATAAATTTCATTGTACACCTCTTTTGTTCCTTAAACTTTTTCGTTATAGTAATTAAATTAAGATATAAAAAGTTAAGTCTCTATTTAAATTCTCTTCACTTAAACTTGGACATCATTTTCAACGGACCATATTGAAAATAATTAGACTTCTTGTAAGTCACTAAGTAAGATCGGTGAAGGTTTAAACCAAAATGACTTATCTCGAGAGTTTGTAGTGACATGCATAAATACTGAATTGCGTTACTATAAAAAACTTGAGGGGTCGCCTATTACTCGAAATTACTCTTTTAATATCTATCTCAATAAACAACGTATTTTTCTTCTTCTTTTTTTTAAATAATTACTCGTATTATAGAAAACCAATGTATAAAAGTACATTTTATTTTTATTTTATTCTAAACATTATTTTTTTAACGCTTATAATGACAAATGTATTAAGATTTTAAATTGTGGTCCCTCTTTCTCCCTTCCCCATTGATCCATTTATCCATTGACGAATGATTCCAATCCAATGATTTGAAGAAAAAACCTAAATATCCAATTAGTTGCGAATAGATATATGAAATAAATTGCATATTTTTTTCAATGTGATTAATACGTATGTGAACTTTTTGTTTGGTTATTGGATGAAATAGAGGGGTCACAACTCTCAACATCAATAGCACTAGTGAGAGTGTGCAGATTGGGTGAACACTGCCTCACTCTCAGAGCTATTGGGTAAAATAGAAAGGTCACAACCCCCACATCAATTGCACTAGTGAGAGTGTGCAGATTGGAACACACACACACACACACACAAACATACATATATGTTTTCATATTAACTTGCGTTACTTGAATTTAAGCCAATAAATGCTTTTCCACCCTTTAGTGTTGGCTTTAAAACTCACCATTTAGTGTTGTTTAAAAGGCTCTTTTAAGTAACCTAATCCTCTATTGTGACGATATTCAGCTCATGGAAACATGTTAACTGTCCTAAAAGCATTATTTTTCAAGAATTAGTTAAGTGTTTGTGTACATAAACATGTATAGCCTGTTTTTTTATTTAATAATTTTGTTAATTTAAACATTACCATGTACTAAAATTCACCCTCAATTATATAGTATCTTGCAGTGCTTATAAAAAGCTCTGAATAGGAAAGACATTTGTTGGGAATGTCCTGATAATTCGTGTGGGTGTCCAGAATTTAGCCTTTAGTAGTAAGTATTTCACTGCCATATTTATGAATGTAGGCCATCTACAGAGTTCTTCATAAATCTAAACTTTTATTTTGTTACTTACATTTATTTGGTCTTGTATTTCTGTGAAGAATAAGTAGAAAAAACATAAAAACAATTTTATCTAAATCGTTTTCGTTTATCGGTCTTAATTTATATATAGTTGAGTTTATAAAATGTATTTTTTTTAAAAAACTATAAATAATGCAGCTTACAACTGTTAAGTGAAAGTATAATAAGATATTCATTGTTTTTGTTGTGATTAACTAAATATAATATTTAATTATATGAAATATAATCATCACCATCATCGTTGAATTGTTATAACTCTTTACCTGTGCATTATTTGAAATATACCATGTATCTTTATCATCATTTCATATGTCTATATCATTTAGGCTTGTTTGAAATAAGTAACTAAAAACGGAATAATAAAAAAAACAAAAAAACCAGTCGTTCACTCAGGAGCTGTATGAAGTAAGCGAATAAGAACGCCCACTTTCATAGTTATATGAGTATATGAGTATTTGTATTTTCCACGTCAAATGTCTTGATTTTCCTGATAACAAACAAAAACAAAAAGAAAAGTCCAAACACCAGTAGTCAAGAAAGGGGATATAAATGATAATAATCTACTAAAGGACCTTGGAAGGACAATGGAGATAAAAGCCAGTTACACTTAGGATGGTATTTGGCCAAACTGGTGGGGGAAGGACGGCTGCACCAAGCCGTTCAAGTTCATATTAAATTGCATCCTTATTATGTGCTTAATGAAAAATTCTAGAACAAAATTGAAAGAAAATTGGAACCCAAAACAGATTTGTTTAACAATTATAAACTGCACATAAGCGAATTCCGAAGTAATGTATCTATTGAGGTTATTTTTATGACAGTTAAAAAAAAATTATTTTTTACAACCTACCTTCTATATACTAAAATGATANAATAGTTTCTAAGTGCTGTAGGACACAGAGAGTCACTTTTATCATTCCGACTGAAAAAACAACAACTTTGATTTATTTTTTAATTAATCAAATTAATTTATTACAGTCTGTTAATAAACATCTTGCAATTTGATGACAGAGATATATAAACAATACAATGTATACTTATAAAATAATATAAAAACAAAATTAAAATCACTATGCAAGGAGAAAGGGCTCATTGACCCCACTTCAAATAAGTTTAGGTATTAAGACCCAAGAGGACTCGAGGGCATCTTCGATTTAGTCGTTGATGAGTGTTGTAAGGATTGGAGTCCAACGACAGGGAATAGGTATAAGTATTAGGATGTGTTTACTAAAAAAAGAACGTGAAGCGGGTCGAGATTAGGTCTTACGAAAGAAATATTAAAGTCGTGATGAAGGATAGAGTTGGATATATAATATGGAGAGTTACTAATTATTCTTAGAATGTCAGACTGAAAGGATTGTATCTGTTTGATATTGGAAGGCTTAACGGCCCCCCAGAGTCTGCATTAAAAAAAATACACACTCACACACATATATATATATTAATCAAGAACAAGTGGGATAGATAGTGCAGTACACAAGCAAAAGGGAAAAATCAGAAGGAGTACAATATTCGGAGTTCTCTCTCTTTACTCCTCACCGACGAAGGGCGAGATATCCCCGAAAATTTCACTCCTTGTGATTTTGTTTCTTTTTGTTTGTTCACTGTACTCTATATCCCACCTGTTCTTGATTACTATCGCATTCACGAGTGTTTCATTTTCTCTTTCAATCTCTCTCTCTCTCTCTCTCTCTCTCTCTCTCTCTCTCTCTCTCTTTCTCTTTGTATCATAGTCTATAATATATATGTATATATATAAATGACTAAAATAATTTTCGAACAATTCTAAAGAAGATTTTCAAAATAATCTTCATTTTATGCCTAGGAGAGTGAGCATACACTCTTTGTTATAGTATTAATAAGTGTGTGTGTATATGCAATAAGCGTTCTAACATAGAGTGAACTCTCACTCACCTAGGCTTACAGATATAAGATTATCAAGATGGATCTTTTTATTTATTCTAGGGACCACTAAATATGTAAATATGTCTAAAACACAAAGTAAAATTACTTTACCCAACTCTGTATTCTCCCTTAACCGAACTAATAAGGATGAGAAAGTGTAGGATTACCTATTCTTTAAGCATATATATATATATATACAATGTCACTAGNATTTATCAGTTTTACATAAAAAAATCATAAGGTAATATTTGTCTGTACGCACTCTAACAACCGCATTTTTAAAAATAAAACACACATAACACACACACCCACACACACGCACACACACACACATATATATATTTATTTATTTATTTCATTAGCTTAATGATTCCCTAGTCTGAAACATTTGTCAAGCATACTTGAAGAAATGACACTTACAATTACATCTTTTTAATTATTTTTATAACGAGATGGAGCTCAAGTCAGCTACTTTTGTTTTCTACATTAATTAACGTTGGTCTGTGGGATGTAATCTCGTTAAAACTACCACTTTGTGCCTCAATGTTACGACTTTTTTTAAAAATATATAACAAAGCTAATTTTTATGACTTAATTAAAATGCTGCCAATGAGATGGTAACAGATGTTGCTAAAAAACCAACGAATTTGCATAAAAAGCAAAATGAAGAAAAATTTTTTTGAGATTAAATTGCTATCACCCCACTTTAACAAAGAACATTTATTAAGAAAAATATTTAAGAATACAACTAGGAAGTATGGGTTGGCACTACTTTCCTCAAGCTAGCATGGCTAATGGCTCGTTTATGGCACATTCGTTGCTGAAATATAAGAAAAGGGGATAGTGTAGATGGAGAATTTCCAGCTTCGTAGTGCAGTCGGATATTTTCTATAACGTATTTGCACTTTCGTTTTAAAGGCGGCATTCTAAATTTCAAGAAGGAAGACCACTTATGGCGAAAACTTGACCTTTAACTTAAAATTTTGACTTCACTGATTGACTATTTGTAAAAAGTATTAATATATTCTATTGATTCTATTTAATATTTTTAGAAATTTTAATAATTTATATGATATATCGTTCAGTCACGTTACATGTTTTTTATAGCATTTAGAAAGTAAAATATACAATTAAAACAATTATGACCTCCCATTCAAGGAATGGAACCTCAAGTTTTGAGGTAGTCTCAAAAAATGTATATTTCTAATTTACTACCGTTATACCGGAAATGATTGATAGTCATCGATGGAGGCGTTGGAGACAGAGAGCCACCGAACCCGCCAAATAGAGACAAATGGATTGGAATCCTGTTCGAGCCATCCAGGGAAGTACGTTATAGAAGGAAATACTTTCTCCAGGCTCTGTGCTTATCTCCCCGGTTCAGGTCTATTTGACGAAGCAGTCTAAGTAAAGCTTATTCCAAGTCAGTAACGGAGTCGAAGCTTGGGGAGCCAGCTAAAAAGCTAAGCAGATCAACTGACAGGAGCGTTGGCGGATGGGTCCTTACCTCGCTGACATTCGAGTGTAACTTGGATTAAAGTTTTCCTTCAACTAGCTGTTAGGAATGAACAGAACTTAACTCCTAAACTGACACTAAACTACTTAAATTGAATGGTATACTTCTATTTTTTGCATTATTTAAGTCACCCAGCATTTTTTTAAATACATTATATAAACATTGATTAATTGACATTATGCTTTTTACTAGAGGAAAATTTAAGTAAAGTATTTTGAGAAATAAATGGTTTTATTTATATAATTTTCTATTTATTAAACACAACAGTTTTTGGAAACAATAATTATCTTACATAAATTAGGAGATGCCGCACGGGGACTTGTAAGTCTTGCATATTTGAGTCCCGCCTTATTTCTATATGTCTATTTGCATTGGCATAGTCCCAAACTTATATAAATTTTGTAAAAGGTATTTTTCTTGTTCTCTTTGTTACCTCACATTAAACCACCCTATTCTAATCACCCATGGCATTAGGCAAGTTTTATTCCTAGAGGACTAATAATAATAATAAATCTTTATTAAACTTCTTAAGTTAATCTATGATTAAATTCTTATCAGAATAAAACGATGTTTTATCAAAATAACTACAGAGAAAATTGCTTCAGAATAACACCTCTTCTTCAAGAAGTGCTAATGATTTTCATCTTTAACGCGTGTTAGATAGTTGAATAGCATAAATATAGGTATTTAAAATATCAAGTTTTCAAATTATATTTATTCAATTTGGTTCGTTTTATTTCACTAAAAACTATCAATGTACATCCCAGCCACTTTGACGGCTTTAAAAATAAAGTTTAGTCTACTATCCTGACAGGGTAGTAATACAATAATATAATGTAACAGCCGATAAAGTTTTCGCAAATGAATAACTCTTTAACAGTTAACTTTTAGTAAGATAAACTAAAGAGAATTATATTAATTATAATAAATAAATAAATGTAACTGAGCTAGTGACCCACATAAAAGAATAGTGAAAGAAGAAAAGGAGAAAAGGAAAGAAACAAAAATTGGAATCTGGCAGGCTGGAACGCAGGATCTCTGAGTCGGTAGTCGGTGAGCCACAGATATGTTGAAGTCGTGGGCCAATGCAGTCACCTCACTATCTTCCAGGTGAAGGTGGTAAATAGTGCATAGAGGTCACACTCGCCACTACCTACAGAGATAGTAAATCAAATTGTGATGTCACAACAAACACTCTCAATCACAAGTTATGTTACACTTATGAAGTAAGTGATTAATACAGTTTTACTAAATAATTCTACACTATTTATATTCAGGACTAACCATTTCCACTTAGACAAAAAAGGATCGAATTGCTATCTTTCATATCTAATTTTTCAAAAACAAGTTTTAAAAATTGATTTTCTATTTGTAAGTGCTTAAGTCACAATTTTACTTATTTTTAATTGCTAATAAAATGTTGAAAAAGGAGTAATGCATGGTTTTTACTTTTTCTTTCATATTTTTCTTTGAATATTTGTTTTCCTTTAAAAATTTGTATTAATTCAGTACAAGTTATAGTTCTTCAATACTGGTAGGAATTGCAGTTTCATTTCAATTTGGGTAGGAATTATTCAAATAGAAGTAAACACTGGATATGGGCATCTGATACTGTTCGCGGGGCAATCGAACGAACTAAAAATATTATAAGACATATTCTAAGATTGATATCAATGGCAGTAGTAAGAAATTTTCAACGCGTTTTTTTTTTCTTCAATTTATCATAAATCTTTATGTACAGGAACACACTGACACATTATTCTTTAGTACTAGTATGCCTTTTGTTTTTACTTTCAAGTTTCTACTACATTGAAGCGGAATTATACTCATACCAAGAAAAATTCTAATTTGTAACATATTTTAATTACTAGAAGAAATGGTTAGTCCGTTTCTATCCTCGGTTTGGATAGTGTTTCTTGTCCTTTCATAAAAAGACATGTTGACATAAATGGACGGACTTTGAGATTATCCTTACGTCTTTTGTTTGAGCCTTTAAGCTTTTCAAATTAGGACCAAATAACGTGGATATTGTGTGAGTAACGGTATGTTTACTTGTCTTCTGACTTTCAACAATGATCGCCGCTAATTTTACTCAATTTAGAGCTTTCTTGCTTACTATAATTTTCTTATTTACTACAGAAATCCTTTAATTTCGTGCCCAGTCTGATTTGGCAGTTTGCTAGATTACAATCTTTCGAAAAGGACGGACTTCAGTATTTTAATTTACAAGAAATATACATGTTACTTTTGATTTTAGATAAGGTTATTTATTCATTGTGTTTTAAAACAGAATATTACTTATAACTTTAAATTTTTATGATGACATAGAAATTTGGGGTAAAACTGCTAAAATACAAAGGTGATTTGGTTGATTTTACTATTGATAAATTATTTTAAAACGTGCAGCATTGGGTACATCCTCTAAAAGAAGTGATATGAGGGTGAATCATATATTCAATTTTTTTTTGTATTATTGATCATTCATGACAATCACTAAATGCAATAGGTGAAAACAGTTTTTAGTTCTCAAAACATGTTTTCAATTAGTTTTTTAAAAATAAATTACTTTAATATTTGCTTGAATTTGCCTTAACGGCTGTTTTTTGTTCATTTTAAGACAAGCAAGAGCTGCTAATGATTTTGAAATTAAAAAGAACTTATTTCTTTGTAAAAAAAGGATTATATGTCAGCCTTACATGGCTTCCAACCGACTGATTAACTAATATAGTAGTCATTCTTTGTTAGTATATATAGTGCGACCACTGTCTGAATAAAACTATTTTTCATTAATGAGATATGCTTTCTGAAAGGATTATTCAGGTGTATGATATATTAATGTCATTTGAAGTACTGCAGATTTTCCACTCCATGTATGTGCTTGGAGTGATTCATAATTTATTTTCTCCATACCCTAATGCACCCCTTAGCTATCAGGAGAATGGTCAGTCGCTCATTAAAAATTGAAACATTCTTCGATCAGAGTTCCCTCAGACCTACTACGTGAAGCCTCCTCTGACAGGAAGGAATTCTAAAATATTCAACGCCAGTCTCTGTCTCTAAGATCTGCGACTGTACTAACGCTCTACTCTAATAAATATAGAAATCCTTAAGTGAGTTGCACAGGGTAAATGTTACAACCCTTATTATTTTATATGAATAGGCATGGATTTTAGAGAAAAATTTCTATGCTTAAGTAGAAAATTAGTAATTAATAACTGCGGTGATTCCTTTATGAAAATAAGACAATATCTCCTAACTGTATTAGCGTAATTCATAACATTTCAAATTCCTATAAAGAACTCTCTATCTCCCTTCCTCACAGTATTTGCTTACTTTAACCACTCCAGTTCTCTCCCTACTTTAATATATGTGAGCGAAAACGCTTCAGTGAATCTAAAAGCCCACCATTGTTTTTCAATACAAGAGAAAAGAATGGTATTTTATCGACCGCTCTCGGAAAATCTCTGGAATATCTCTCTGTTTGACTGCACATACTAAATAAAACCTAAAATATTAAGCAAAACTGTATTATTCACAATTTCCCTCCAGCACTGTGAGCAATTTAATTAAACTGGAAAACTTTGGAGGCCGCCCGAAATGACTTTAAGGATTATGTGAGATGAAATAATATTTCGTTTAGTAGGGCAAAAGTCAATATATAATTGATATATA
>KZ809309.1:92439-105951 GCA_000696205.2 Oncopeltus fasciatus | reverse complement strand
CAAAATGTCTACCTCGTTCTTAACTCTTTCCAAAATCCGTCTTATTGAAAGGTAATCTATCACAAACATGGGTTACAAACACTTGTCTTATTAAACTTTGGTTAGCAGATGTACCTAAAGGGACACTGGTGGGAAGTGGAGGTAAAAACATTTTTTAAATGTTTATTTATTATTTCTTATCAAGGCTATTTAAAACACTTACAGAACAATTATATTTAAAAATGATCCAAAACAGATCCTCTCGGCTATTTCAGTGCTCCATATAATTTTTTTTTTTTTTTTTTTCAAATCCTCTTCTACTTTAATCAAGCCAAGTGGTCAAAGATTTCTCTCTTTCTTATAACCTTACATATTTTTATAACAAAATTTATAGTTCTAAATTTTTATATAACATTTTAAAAAATTACTTATTAATTGCACATTTAGATAAGCTAACTTCCAATCAAAATACTTTTAAGAAAAGAATATTTTTCATCGAATTTACCATGAATTTCATTAAAGAGGTTATTTTTCCATTAAATTTTTGTGTTGATTAAATTGATCTGAAATTAAAGTAATTGCTTTTAATATGTGTTTTAAAAATAATGCATTTATATATTAATAATTTATATNAAAATTGATTAAAAGATCATATGTTTGATGTAATTTTTTACTTATAAATTTTTAGTAATATAATTATAATGCATATGAAAATTCTAATTGAACAATTTCCAGGTAAAAATGTGTGTCAAGGTGGTACTTCTAGCAGTCGTAACAATGAAAATAAAAGTTATTTATACTTTAACATAGTAAAATACTTCTTTGTTAAGTCAAAGAAACCATTGATAAATTTCCTGTCCAAAACATAAATAAAAAATGTTTCAAGACAATTAAAATTATTTTTTCATTAGGTAATTATTTTGGGAAGACATTACTTCTATATTGATTCTTTAAGGAAAATGGTTAAATATTGAATAAACTTTCACATGGAGGGTTGGTGAAAAACTATTGAAATTTTTTGAAGGCGAGATATAGTACAAGCATGAATAGTTTGCTTTTTCTGTGTGTAATCTAATAAAATAAAATTAAGGATACTAGTGTGCTTAAAGGCATCTATAATATAGAATTGTTAAAGAATTGATAAAATTACAATGACTTAATAAAAAATAAATAAAAGAAAAAAGAAAAGGAGCCCAACACTCAGGAGCCACATAAACCAAGCAAAATTCCCATGTAGCATTAAAGATGAAATAGGTAAAAGTTAATGACTTAATGCAGAAAGTCGCATCATCAAAACAATGGGAGCAGCTTGATTTTTTACAAGGAGGTTTATTAATAAACATTTAACTGTGAGGAAACGACTCTTTTTGTAAACATAAATTAAAACAAAATTCCTCAGGCAATTTTCTTACTCTCCACTGGCTTCTGTGAAATATTAGCTCTCTATAATTTATTTTTTCTTTTTAATTCGGCCATTTTGAAATAGCCAAAATTTATAAAATATGTCTAATGGTAATTACCTGTATTGATTGATGTCTTGACAGTAAATACAGAGTGAAGTTAATTCCAGACGTAATAGTGTCATGCCCCTGTGAATAATAGAAATATATTTCTTAATTGGACTTTTTTTATACTAAAAGTTGTCAAATTTCAATCTCAAATTTCAAGTTAGTCAAAATATAATTTTGGTTTAGAAGTACTATTTGCTGTCCTGGTACAGCATAACTTCTATTTCTATATTTAAAATATATATTGTTAAAAAAAAAAAAAGGGTTTTTTTTAGGTAACAAAATATATTATATATTTTGGATAAGTGTTTTTGGTATTATGATGAATTACATTATATATTTGTGATAAGATTGTGATCTTGAGATATATTATTTAATGTAAGTGTGTGATGTTTGTGTGGTATATTATGGTAAGTTACTTTCTTTAAGTAATTTTGTGTACATTATTTAATATAATATTATATTCAAATGCAAATTTGATGTGTACAGCTATTATGGATATTTTACACTTGTTATAGTAATGAGCTAATGATAATGACATATAATAAATGAATTATATTTTAATGGTGTATCAAAATCTTGGCAGTTGAAGAATTAAAAACTAATTTGTAACCAAAGAAGTTTTTATTTTAGCCAATGTTTTGGCCTAAATTTCAGGTTCATCAGTGCTGAATATGAAAAAGAAATATACAAAATAATATAGAAACATGTCTATAATCGTATGTCATAATCTAAAAAAGAATAAATAAATCAAATTGAAAACTTATATTTTATTTATTTATTCATTGTTAGATTATGACATATAGACATGTTTCTAGATTATTTTTGTATGTTCCTTTTTCATGTTTAGCCCTGATGAAGACCTGAAATTCAGGCCAAAACATTGGCTAAAATAAAAACTTCTTTGGTTACAAATTAGTTTTTAATTCTTCAACTATCAAGACTTAATTCTTGTTAATCCTTTCTTCATAAAACTTGACGGTCAACAAATTTAACTCCAAAGTAAATATTTTAATTCCTCTTAGAGAAATAAACTTAGAAACTTAGGAGTTTATGCTTATTACCTATGCAATTACGAGGTCCAGCACTGAACGGTAAGTAGGCATAAGGATGTCTCTTTGCACAATTCTCAGGCAGAAATCTGTCAGGATCAAACTTTTCAGGATCAGGGAATATCCTTGGATCTCTGTGCAGTCTGTACAGGAAGAGAAGGATTGAAGAGCCAGCCGGAAGAACAAAGCCACCTGGGAAATAGAAAGCAAGTTTTGTCTGTAAGTTTTGTTTTGTGTTAAGTAATGAGGAAGTGCAGAGTTAGTGAATGGGATCCGTTTGGGTCTAGCAATCCAGGGGATGCGAGTTTGAGTCCTACCCTGGGCAAGCTTTTATCCAGATATAAAAGCTTGTCCAGAGCCATGGATGTTTAGTATTCTTATTAGATGGCTACCTGTAAGTCATAGTTCTGCCTTAAAAATCTTTAAAAAAAAAAATTCTTTTTTTTTGGATCTACCTTGACCGAACCCCTACTAAAATCATCCAAGTACTACTTTATGTTTCTATATTGGTTGTAATTTCATAATACTTTAGTGAAATTCACTGTTTAAATGATAAGTATCTAAGCCAAATACATACATATTTTTAGTTTTTGCCACTTCTGAAGTGCCTCTGTCCTTCCTTTTATTTTATTACACTTGTTATTTTTATGTAAAATTAATGTGAATGCATAAAATGGTTAACTGCTGAGAAATAATAAATAGATTCCATTCAAAATAATTCTTGAAGAGTACTATTTACCTATCTTCTGACTTCTTTGAAATATGTATTATATACTGAAAATATTAGAATATTAATTGTTCAGCTTATTTTTTTTCTTATTGAAATGGGTGAGAAAAAATCTAGTATTTCTGTTTATGCGCCAGTTAATTCTGATTTTGCTCAATCAGATACTGTTAAATTATTTGATTTTTATATTTCAGTGCAATTTTTCAAACAGTCTTGAGCATTAAAAAAAAAAAAATAATAAAAAAGTGGTGTACTCTTGTGGTGTCTTGAAGAATAACGACTAAAATCGCAAAAAATTAATAAGAAATGGGTCCACATTTTATTTCAAGAATGACCTTAAAACCTGTTTCTCAAGATGTCATACATTTTTAGCTGGTACTTTTTTTAAAAGATGTATTAATATGAACAATATTAAAACATTTAAAATTTATAAAAAAAATTAAATTCCTTAATAAACCATTGTCATATTAAGGGATTTATTATGAGTTTCGAGTACTCTGATTTTATATTATTTAAGTACAGTAGAAACTTTCCTACGATCCACTTTTCAGAAAATTGTAAGTTTATAAAATGTTATATATGTTTCAATGATATGTGGGACATTTTTTTTTTTTTTTTTTTTTTTTCCTGTCCTGCTATCTTTAATATTACTGACTATACACAAGAGAGTACTCGACATTTTAAAGAGAGTAAACAAGTTATTCAGATTATTTTATTGTTTTAAGCGAGGTCGTAATAACGAAGCAGACGTGGAATGAAATAATTGATTTAAAAAAAGGAATATAATCAAAATTAAGTTCCATTAAAACAACAGCCTTTGTTTTACAAAACTATAAAATATTAAATTTTAAAAAAGTTTAGGGGGAGGGGCGGTGGCGAAGCTATAATAGTGAATATAATTTTTCCAAATTTAGAACCACTATCTTGTAAAAATTTATTTGTGGATTTAAGTGTAGCACATTTGAAATCTATGTTCTCATTTTCAGAGCTCAAACAGTGTAAGACTCCCGAAGTTTTAAATACTTAATTTAACTCCCATAAAGTTGACAGATTCTGGGGCGTCTGGGTACTCATGGGATCCGTTCGGATCTCAAAATCCTGACGCAGCGGGTTCGAATCCCGCCCAGGGCAATCTCTTAATTATTTAATAGTAAAAGCTTGCAATTAGCTGTGGATGGCAACCTGTAGAAAGTCTCTCCCACCATGACCATAAGTGGTAGAAAGGAAGGGTACACTTAAAAAAAAAAAAAAAGTTGACTAATCAATCTCACCTGAAAGTAGGGAAACCCAAATTTCGTTGAAACCTACATCCAATAATATCGCTTTCAAGGATAAACGACTCGTGACGGAAAGATGTTTCGTCTATTTATTTTCTTTTTTTAAATACATAATTTAGTTTTTTTTTTTTTTTAAACTGCAGGTACTCGAGCGTATACAGATAGACACCCATACAGAAGTGTGTGAGCACGCTTGAGAATTGTGTAAGTGTAATTAGAAATTTTGAACGGCTCATACTTTTAAGCTTCGCTAATGTAGAATCAGTGGAGATCCGTTAAAAGTTCTCAAAAGTCGCGTCAAGGATGACACGACTTCCTTCAGGGTAATCTGATGAAATACAAACAGATATGTAGGAAGACACGAATCCATTTTTTCGACATCAGTAGGAGTGAGGCCAATACACTGCCTCCCGTCAACGTTTTTCGAGAAAAATACCCAATGATTTAGGCATGATGTGCAATCACATATAAGGGAAGGTTATTGCCAATAATCTTCATTTCTTGTGAAAATAATCATAAACCCCTCGTAAAATTTGATGTTTTACGTATCAAGACACGTAGAATTTTTTTAAATATTGTATTTGTTGTGGTATTTAATCCCACATTAATTTTATACAATAAATGCAAGGGAATAGGCTAATAGTATCTTACTACCTCAGCAGGGACTCGAACCCGGATTTCCTGCTTGCCGGGCTGGCATGTTACTAGTCAGATAATAATCATTATATTCCCCGCACTCTACTGGGCGTCTAAACGCCCCGAGTAAGACGAATATATCGTCCTATGCTCGAAGGAATTATCTGGCTAGCCTCGGTGGTGTCTGCAATATACATTTCAACCTAATTCCAAGCCAAAGTTATTTAATTGATTTTCCGCATTCTTCGGCGAAAGACTTTTAAATGGAAACTTATTTGTTCCGCTCAGTATCATTGAGGAAACAAGGTAATTAAANGCTCTAATAATATCTCAGCTTCAGTGGAGTTCATTAAATCATACGATCTAATAACACCTTTACATGAGTTGAGAGAATCATGTTTTTTACATTCAACACCAATATCATAAAATTTATTTAATTTAAGAAGCTTGGCTGCTTGAACGTCATTCACACATTCGACGAGAATACTCCCATCCCTGAGTTTTTTAATATTTGCAGGTTCACCAGCGCATCCTGTGATTGCTTTATTAATCAAAAAAGGTGACACACCTTTAAGATCACCATCGCTAGACTTTTTAAAAATTATAACTTTTATTTTCTGCTCAACTTGCTTTATAGAGGCAGAATTTAAATTATCATACAAAGTAGTATGTTTATCGGGCCCAGTTTTTTTTCTTCTTACGCTTAGGGCTGTGAGAGCCCTCAAAAGTATTCTCCCACATTAAAAAAAAAAATAAAAAAAAATTATACTTAGCCTGTCTTGTTAGTTGGTTGACCAAGTAGTCTGCGAAAAAAGATTGTCAAAATATTAAATACGAGAGCTAGTGCCGAGAACACTGACTATCTAAAGCGGCTTATAAGATAACGGACACGGAGAGATACTCTCGCTACGGCTATCACCATAAGACTGTATACTTAAAATTAGTAGAACTTCTCTATATCGAACTTCTATATATCGAAAATCCCCAAACATCGAATTTTCTTTAAATCTTTTTTTTTTTTTTTTCTGTTAAAGGCATGGCAACCACTGAGGGTCATTATTGCCTCAATTACTA
The DNA here is from genome assembly GCA_000696205.2 of Oncopeltus fasciatus. Taxonomy (NCBI): domain Eukaryota; kingdom Metazoa; phylum Arthropoda; class Insecta; order Hemiptera; family Lygaeidae; genus Oncopeltus; species Oncopeltus fasciatus. The sequence goes on along the minus strand of KZ809309.1, from coordinate 99,698 downwards.
TTGTCTATCATAACGTTCACCCCCTGCCAACCAGAGAGCTCGCGTCTCTCCAGAGCTCGGGACCTAAACGATGGTCCAGAGAGCCTGGAGTAGCCGAGGACATGTGACCACGAGAAGAGAGGACCCGGCCATACACCAGACCGGACTAGGCTGTGATTTGTCAGTATTAGAATTGGCACCTATAGATGCCACAGCTAATTATTCAGATAATTCTTGAATGTTTGAATAAGATTTGGTTATAAAAAGAATATATATGGTTTAATTCAATAGCACAGTGACAGTTACATTTGCTTAATTAGAGATTTGTAATAAATTTAACAATAAATCTTATTATTGAATATGGTGTTAGTTTTCTATGAATTTAAATCTTATCTAGAATATTTATATTTTTCAGAAAAAGAAATAAGTTTGGTATGTATTGCGAATTATTATTAAGTAGTTCCGTCAAGTCTGTTGGTAGGTCAAGTTTGTTTCTCTCCTGTTGGAAACCTCTGCAATATATTAAGATGTGCTTCACTGTTAGCCTCACATCACATATTTGGCACATAGTGGGAGGATCCCGTGCCATTAGGTAACCATGAGTAATTCGGGTATGTCCGATCCTCAACCTGGTCAGAATAACTTCCTCACATCTCTACTCTCTCCTTGAACTATTCCATGATTTTACTCCACCTTTGATTAAGCGTAACTTGTCACCTAAATCCATTTGTCTCCACTGGTCAGTCCACATATTTAGAATACTAATTTTTACTGCAGCAATGATATCATTTGCCGGAATTTTTGTTATTTTTATCCCGTCATGAACTGCTTCTTTTGCTATCTACTGCAGTATTTTCCGGTATGCCTATGTGACTCGGAATCCAAGTAAAAATTACATTGATATAATGTCTCCTTAGTTCATCTACTTTACTTAGAATATCTATAACCAAAGAGTTTTCTGTAAAAACATTTTTTATAGCTAGAAGAGACGCGAGGGAATCAGTACAAACAATTAATCGATTTGTTGTTAGTGAAATGATGTTCAAAGCTTTCTGTATAGCAATAAGTTCAGCAGTAAAATTTGAGCAAAGAGATGTTAGGGAAAATTTATAGTATCTATTTTCACATATTATTGCCGCTCCTACTCCCTCTGAGTTCTTTGATCCATCAGTGTATATGAAATTAGAATTACAATATTTATCTTTGATATTATTAAAGATATTTATGTAATACTCCGCTATTGTTTCTTTTTTTGGATATTTTACAAGTGACATATTATATGTTGGTGGGGTTGTAATCCAAGGAGGTACACTTAAAACGGAATTTGTTAAGATATTTGGCCTACATGAATTTATTTTATCTAAGATTGAATGGTTCTAAATGGGAAAGGTTTTTTTCTCGTGTATTATTGTTATAGTCATTTATCCTATTTCTCGATATTAATATTTTATTTAGTGGATGATTTTTTGATGCTTTTATTATAAATAATATGTCAAATTTAGTTGAGTTCTTCTGTATTCAAGCGGCAATTCCCCGGATTCTACAAGTATACTTGGAGCTGGACTTGACTTAAAGGCATCAGTTGCTATTCTTATCCCGCTGTGTTGAATAGAATCTAATTTTTAGAATACGGGGGCTGGCAGAACCGTAGGCATCACAGCCATAGTCTAGTTTTGACCTGATCAAGCTACGATAAAGCATTAGCATACTGGTGCGGTCTGCACCCCACGACGTGTTACTAAGAATTCTTAAAAGATTCAGGGATCGTAGGCATTCTTCTTTAAGAGATTTATCATGTGGTAGCCATGTCAGTGACTTATCAAATATGACTCCCAGATATTTGATATTGTCTGCCATTTTTATTTATTTTCTTTCTAAAAAAAAGTGCTGGAATGTATGTTGGTCTCCTTTTACAAAAAAAGGGTGCCACTTGTTTTAGCTTCAGATATCCTGAATCCCTTAGATTTTAGCCATGCATTAATATTGTTGAGACTTTCATGCATATAATATCGGATTGTATCCAAATTGTTGCCTTTGCAAAATATTATGACGTCATCCGCAAAAAACATTAACTTTACTGGATCCCGCACTATATTTTTTAAATTATTAAGTACAATGGAGAATAATTTTGCACTTAATACTCCACCTTGAATTACTCCGTTTTTTTGAGTAAATTTTTTTGAAAAAAAAAAAACCCCGAATTTAACTTTGAACGTCCTGTCCTCAAGTAAATTTTTTAAAAATAGCAAAACGTACCCGTCAATTCCACTACTTTTTAAAGTGTCTCTTTAAATCTTCTAACTCATTACATAGAAAAACTGTTTCTTTATATCGAAAAAAAACAAAAAACATTCTATGTATCGACCATTTTTCGACCTAGTGAAATAGAGCGAACAAACAGCACTACCGAAAAAAAAAATGGTGGTTAAACTGTAAACGACCCGCCGGATTGTTAATCACAGGTCATGCTGTAAATCACAGGGCACTCTGTAAATTACAGATTCCCTCCTTTCAGTCTGTAACCTCCCTCTGCTTGAGCCGTTTCGCTGTTCGCCAGCTCGTCAATTTATTATTGTCAGTCCGGTAATCTATTCGGCCTTTTGTCAGTGCGGACGTCAGTTTGTTAGTGCGTCTCTTCGTCTGCACGTTTCGGGTGCAGTAGCAAAACGTAAGTCATTGTCTTTTGCAGAAAAGCTTCACCTTTTGAAGGATGCTGACAATGGAATGCGGAATAAAGATCTTGTTCAGAAGTAGGGCATTCCAACTTCTACCATATCTACGATTTTGAAAAACAGTGAAAGTTCCTTTCAGCCCCAACAAAATCATCTAAATCAGATGATTTTGTTGGGGCTTAAAGGAAGCGCTCTAAAAAATGCCAATAGATAAGATTGGCCAAGCTCTACTAAAATAGTGAGTGGCAAAAACATGCCTATCTCGGGACCCCTCTTAAAAGAAAAAGCCTTGAAATATGCTAAGCAGTTTGGTCAAAATGATTTCCAAGCCAGCACAGGTTGGCTTGACAAATTTCAGAAACTGCATAACTTAAAGGAAAAAGTGATTTCTGGGGAAAATGCAAATGTCAATGAAAATGATTGCATTCAATGGAAGGAAACAGTTTTAAGAAAAATCTTAGCAGAGTATAGTCCAGAAGACATCTTTAATGTTGACGAGACTGGCCTTTTTTTTTTCTTTTTTTTTTTGTAAATGTTTGCCAAACATAACACTTACTTTCATGAATGATGATAGCCACGGCGGTAAAAGCAGTAAATAGGGAGTTATACTTTCAGTTGGTGCGAATATGACAGACAAAGAAAAACTAAGGTTATTCGTAATAGGGAAAAGTAAAAATCCTAGGTGCTTCAAAGGAGTTAAATCCTTATAAGTCGATTACAGTTTTATAAGAAATTTAATAAGAAATCCTGGATGACTGGTGACATTTTTGAAGAGTGGTTATCAAGCTTAAAAAAAAAATAAATAAATAAATCTTAGAAGAAAAATTGTAATAATTATTGACAATTGTCCAGCTCACCCTAATGTGTCGTCAAAATTGCCCAACATAAATTTAATTTTCCTGCCACCAAGCACTACTTAAAAAATGCAGCCCATGGACCAGGGTATAATTAAGAATTTAAAGGTTCACTACAGAAAGAGGATTTTGAGAAGAATATTATGGGCCCTGGAGACTGAAAAACCCCCCTTCAACCGCTATAGATCTGAAAACAAGCATAGCAGAGCTTGCTAAGGTTTGGAAAAATGGTGTTACCGCCACTACAATGAAAAATTGTTTTTCAAAGGCCGGCTTTTCTGAAACACAAACTAGTGTAGAAGAAGATGATGAATGACATACACACAAGTTGGCAACATTTGCAGGAGAAAAACTATATTGGCAGTGAGGTAGAACTCGATCAATTTCTTCAGATTGACGCTAATGTTGTTGTAGCCGAATACCCTACTGACGATGGGATTTTAGACTCTGTTCATAGTGAGCGAACGGAAAAAGAGGAAACTGATGATCAGCTGGAAGAGGAAGAACCTGCAAGACCATCAAAACACGAAATATTGTCAGCTTTTGATACTATTCGTCGGGGCTTACAGTTCATAGATCATGTTCCAGATGAGATATTTTCCGGGCTAAATAAGTGCGAACATTTTTACTATGAAGCATCTAAATGTATTGTACAAACAGACACTTACTTTAAGAATGTGCAACTCTTTGAGGTAATGAAATTTTTATTGCGTACCTATGTTAGTAAATTCCTAATTAAACATTACTATGCCATTTGTACGTTCATATGAATACATATACATATGTGCATACATTCATTTGTTGTATTTCATTTAAAAAATAAAATGAACCAAATTAGTATATTATTTTCACATACAACACCACATCCTCCTGTTCCTTTATTATCATGTTGATAACACTGAACAACAAAGATTTGTTTCGGGGTTGAAATTAGCTGATTTTAATGTATTTTCACGTGTTAAAACCGAAAATGACCATAAAAATTATATATTAGCTCTTGTTTCTCCCATCTGCTCTTCGGCCTGTACCACACTCAGACAATTTGCCAGTCCCTTCTCCACCCCAAAACTATGAAATTTTAGAGGAGAGTAATGAAGTCTGTTTACAAGAAGCAACCCATCCTTCTACATCCTATGACCCTGATTTTGATGTAAGCGATAGGTCTAGTGATCCGCACAGAATTAGTCAAGCAGAGTTGAATGACATAAGAGATCTTGGCTTGTCTAAGGAAAAGGCTGAGCTGTTAGGGTCAAGACTACAACAGTGGAATCTTCTAAAACATGATGTGAAAATCAGTACAGACAGCGTCAAAAAGATTTGCTTCCTTTTTTTGAGAAAAAAGAAAACCTCGTAGTTTGTTCTGATGTTAATGGTTTGATGGACTGCTTGAATTTGGGTCACACTCCATCTGAATGGAGACTGTTTATGGACTCTTCAAAACTAAGCTTAAAAGCTGTACTTCTGCATAATGGAAATCAGCTACCTTCTATTCCTATAGGTCATGCAGTTCACATGAAGGAAACGTATATAAATATGAAAACACTTCTCCAATGAATCAAATATGAACAACACAAGTGGCAAATCTGTGGTGATCTGAAAGTCATTGCTATACTCCTAGGAATGCAATTAGGGTTCACCAAGTACTGTTGTTTTTTGTGTCTGTGGGACAGTCGGGATAGAAAATCTCACTATAAAAAAGTGAACTGGCCTACACGAGACCTAAACGCTAACGAGAAAAATGTAGTTTACGAGCCTCTTGTAGATCCTAAGGATGTTCTCCTTCCCCCATTACATATTAAGTTGGGACTAATGAAAAACTTTGTGAAGGCGATGGACCAGGAAGGACAAGCTTTTAAGTAATTGAGAGCAAAGTTTCCCAGGTTGAGTGATTCTAAAGTCAAGGAAGGCATCTTTATTGGGCCTCAAATACGTGAAATCGTAAATGATCCTACTTTTGACATGATTTTAACAGGAAATGAAAAAAGAGCCTGGGAAGTCTTTAAGGGAGTTGTACATGGGTTTTTAGGTAACAAAAGAGATGATAACTTCACAGCATTGGTTAAAGAGCTTCTTCAAGCTTACCACCAACTTGGATGCAACATGTCCTTAAAAATTCCTTTTCTTCACTCTCATCTTAATTTCTTCCCACAAAACTGTGGAGCTGTGAGTGACGAACATGGAGAAAGATTCCATCAAGACATTGCCTTAATAGAACAGAGATATCAGGGCCGTTGGAATGAAGCAATGCTTGCAGACTACTGCTGGTCTGTGTGTAGGGATGCTCCAGAAGTGTTTTATAAAAGACAAGCTAAACGACAGCGATCTTACAATACATCGGATTGACTTAATTGAAATTTGGTGGTACAAACCTCTTTTATTTGTCAAAACACTAAGAATAATGTTTTTTTTTATCAATTTTTTACTTAAAATATAGACTAATTTAGTGTAGGAAACATTCAAAAAATATTTTTTTGTTGTGCAGTGTAATGTGCAAAAACCCTATCAATGCGATAATAATTAACCTTGTCAACTAAAAATGTACATACATTCATGTGTTTCCATATATGAAAATTTCAATAAATCAAATTTTTTTACTGGAACCTTAAAATTCGATGTATGTCGGTTCTACTGGAATTGTATAACATAAGATATCACAATTCAATACAAATAAATCAATTAAATTTCAAACATTAAATATATCATTAGTCTTTTAACAATATAAGTTATATTTTGCAAAAAGATGATATATTTAATTTTTGAAAAAAAAAAAATTAAGTTATGTAGACTCTTTTATTTGCCTTGTAAAAACTTAAACAAATATAGTAACCGGTTACCCAGAAAAATCTAAACCTTTAATGATTTCTATCTATCGTTTTGCAAAAAGATGATATATTTAATTTTTGAAAAAAAAAAAATTAAGTCGCAAAATTAAGAGGATTTCTTCAGCTTGGGGTTTTTTTTTTTGAATGAATTTTACAAAACTACACCAGGAAATTCCATTCATTTTTCGTAAAAGGGACGCTAAAGTTTATTGGTTAATGAATTACTATTTTGTGCGGTCAAAACTGCCAATCCCTTATTTTCTGTAATTCATAATATTCTTTGTAATCTATTTAAGGTTATGGTACACTTATAAAGATACAGTGGTCTTAATTTTTATTGATTTAAAACGCTTTTTAATAATACAAGAAAGTATATATTAATGTATTTATTTGACAATGCTACCCTACTAAATTTGTGGGAAATAATTTTATATTTGTGTGTTTATTGGTTCTTGAGGACCGAAAGGATCGCGAAGAGCCTGAGGTCGAAAAGGAGGAGGTTATTGTTGGTTATCCGCTATATAAAGCTGGATTTCAAATTTTAAAGAAAATATTCGTCATGCAGGAGTTAGGTTGCAACAAACTAATTCCTCAGTTTTGAAGTTGATGAATATTTATTTGAATTTTCTATGTCATATAATCCTACACATTTATACGATATAAATGTTATTATTAAAACTAAGCAAATGTGTGTTGGATTTCATTACTCTAAACTAAATATTACGCCAGCTACATTCAACATTTCCTACAGAATTCGTAGGAAGAACACTTCTCTTCTCGCCTCCATGAAAGCCATGAAGATGGCTTACAATCTAAGCTGAAACGTCGGTAGATTATAATAAATAAACTTTAAAAAAATAAATTGTACCGCAAAAAAAAAAAAAAAAAAAAAAAAAAAAAAAAAAAAAAAAAAAAAAAAAAAAAAAAAAAAA
>KZ809309.1:44554-88209 GCA_000696205.2 Oncopeltus fasciatus | reverse complement strand
TATATATATATATGACATGATACATCAGTTGATTGTTATTACTACTAAAAAACGTTTATTAACATAACTTAAAGACGAATTACGCATAGAAGATAAATGTTATACAAAAATATATATTAATTTATTTGTGGTTTATTGTCCTACGTAAATTTTAAAACAATTAATGAGAGGGAATGGAATAAAAAAAAATCTATCTGTTCCTGCCAGGGCTCGAACCTTGATCTCCTGCTTGCCGTGCTGGAATGTTCCATTACACCACCGAGATACCTTTCCTTGTCCCTGTGGTGTAATGGAAACATTCCGGCCCGGCAAGCAGGAGATCAAGGTTCGAGCCCTGGCAGGAACAGATAGATTTTTTTATTCCATTCCCTCTCATTAATTGTTATACAAAAATCTTGCATCACTTTTGTCATACAATTTTTTTTTTTTTTTTAAATATTTGAGACTTATTGGTTCCATACAAGATTTTAACAGTCGTAATATCCTTATTAAATATGTTTTAAAAACCAGCAAAAACAACTGTCTTTTTTAAATCAATTTTCCTATTATCAAAGAAAACAGTAAATTGTTTTGTTGCTCAGAGCAAATTGACTTAGGTAAGAGTACAAGAGAGTATGTTCATATAGTCACTACACAAACCTCAATGTCTTCCAGGTTCTCGACAAGGACAATCACCATTGGCCCGACCCACACCGCCAGGATACCATTCCTTGAAAGGATTCTGTCATTTTCTTCCTCTGCCAAAATTTCTAACATTTTGTCAAGTATCTCTGAAAAAAAAATAATAAACGAAAATGAGGGGTACTTAACTAAGTCATAATCATATAAAAATTTGATTATCTTTTAATTGAGAATTTGTTAGAGTTCAGTCTCGGCTTATCCAAAAAAAAAATTTTTTTTAAATGCGTATTTTTTATTATCTGCTGACGTTTTGGCTTTCATTGTAAGCCATCTTCAGGGCTATCATGAAGGCGAGAGGGGATATGAACATGTGATCCAGATGACCCAAAGTCCCCTCACACCTTCATGACAGCCCTGAAGATGGCTTACAATGTAAACCGAAACGACGGCTGAAATAAAATTACACTTTTTTCAAATTTTTTTTTTTTTTCTTGGATCAACCTTGATAATTTCCACTAATTTATATATATACTAAGTGACAATCTCACCAATACTCTACTAATATTTCCCACAGTCGAAATTGATTATATATTTTCCTAAGAAATAAACTTACAGAAATCCTAAATTTGTATCTGCTAATTTCGGATTAACAATACGTGGATATTATAGATAAATTTCGTATTTCACTAATTCATGGCTATACAAAAAATAAAATAAATAAAGTCTGTAACATAGGAACTACGCAAACTAAGAAAGTTAATAAATATTTGTACATAAACTTTCCATGTTGTGTAAACCCTCACTTTTATTGGACTAATTTTGCATTAAACGCGACATGTAAAATTTCCACCCAGGTTATTGTTTTTTTTTTTTTAAATAATCCAGACTCACATCAATCCAGACAATTATTGAGAGGGAATAGAAAATAAAAAACTATCTGTCCCAGCCCGGCCCGGATAGCAGGAGATCCAGGTTCGATTCCTGGCTGGGACAGATAGTTTTTTATTTTCTATTCCCTCTCAATAATTGTTTGAAATTTTCGTGGGATAAAATACCACAACTAAATTAAATATTTATCAATCCAGACTGTATGGTTCATATATAAATATGGATACTTGGAAAATTTCTTGAGGAAATAACTTCGAATAGTGTTGGAAAAAAGCTCTCGGCTTGAAGTGTGTAGGTTTTATCATAACTTTATTGTTTTGAAATTTTGTCTGTATTATCCCCACTTTTATCTACATATCTGTCTGATTTGATTTTTTTACAATTCTCAAGGTGGCATCCAACCTTGTAAGGGTTATTCTCGAACACAAATCATAAAAATTGCTTGCTCAATAGCTGATAACAATGGGGAACAATTTGAAACTCAATTTCTGTTGAGTTAGATTTTTTTAGCTGTTTTCTATAGAACTAGGCATTCTGGTTTTAAAACTGTTTTTAGTTTTCTTCTATCACGTCACGTTTGGTTTCTATGTGGGAGGGGCTGGTCTAGGCTTTGATGAAACGTTGTGTGTCGGCAAGCAGTATTTAGTATTTCGTTACGGAAGTGTACAGAACTACATAGTGTGTTTGAACTGAAACGTTTACTTATGGCTAATTCTGCTCCTACACGTCGAAAGTGCGAAAACAGCCCCGATTCGTCTTGTTATATATATGTGACAGTTTTATCATTCCCAGTCAAAAGACAAACATCAGTACATTTGTCAGACAAGCATATTTGGCCTATTTTAAAGTGAAAATTGGTGATCAAGATAAAGCATGGGCACCTCATAAAGTGTGTAAACATTGTGTTGAGGGTTTACGGATGTGGACCAAGGGAACACGTGCTAAGCTTCCATTTGGTATACCTATGATTTGGCGCGAGCCCAAAGATCATTCAAGTGATTGTTACTTTTGTATAGTGAAAACATCAGGTTATAACAAGAAAAGCAAATGTAAAATAGAGTATCCAAGTTTACCGTCAGCTATACGCCCAGTACCGCATTCAGCCGAAGTCCCCGTGCCAGTTTTCAATGAATTCCCCTCTTTGGAAGAAAGAGAATACGGATATGGTGCAGATGAAAGGGACTCCTTTGAGGTCATGGAAGCAAGGTATCAAGGTAGATGGGACGTACATACGATGGCTGACTATTGTTGGAGTATCAAGCGCAAGTGTACACAATTCAGAAAAAGCTACAAATGCAAATTTTTATCTTATTTTTTAAGTACTGTTCATTAATTAAACAATTTTATATGTATGAACTCGATTTAACTTACATCAAATGTTTTGTGAACTGTATATTTGGTACGTTTTTACTTTATGTTCTTTTAAATGCATGATTTTTTATGATTTCTGAGGATATCCTTTAGTTTAAAAAGTTGACGTGATAGACAAAATCTGAGGTTATTCTCAGATTCAGACGCCAAGAATTAGTGAAAAAACAGTGTCAGATCTAACTCAACCAAAAATGTGTTCCCCAATGTAATCTTTTCAGTTTGCTTCCTGAAGTACAGACAATATTTATATCTGTGCCCCTGAAGATGCGTCCAAGAACTCGAATCTTGCAGATCAATATAAGTGTTTCGAAAGTCATTCTTCTTCTTTTCGACCTTTAGCCTTCCTTCAATAAATACGATAAGTGTATTTTTAATTAAATTGTAATCTGTCTATCGGTCAATAAATATATTTAGCCAATTTCTTTATTTAGGCTGTACTATAATAAAATCAAATATACTTCTGTGATCACAACAAAATATAATTTACTTAAACGTTAATCAAGTAAAAATATATTAATAAACTAGAAAGGAGTACTTCTTTATTTATACGAAAGCGAGTAAGTATGTGTATGATAATGTATGAATATTATTCAAGATACTGTAATATATAAATACAATACCTGTAATTATTGAAATTGAAATAGAAGACCAGAGCGAATGAGAATTTTTCGAGTTACAAAAAAGTTTGTAAAATGTAATTTCTTTATTTTATTAAATTCTATGTTATATATTTAAAAAAAAAAACTTATATCAAAGGTTATTTTTGTAGAATGTAGTTTCGAGTATTGTGGGCCTTTTATTTTTAAAATTTAGAAACTAAATTCTGTTTCTACATTGCTGCATTGTGGTTGGCTTTAAAAACCTTGGAAATAAGTCATTTTTAATTTGTAGGTAACTTGTTGACCATCAAGCTTTATGAGGAGGTGATTGTCAGGAATTCAGTCTTGGGAGCTGAAGAATTGAAAACTAATTTTTAACCTAAAATGTTCTTATTTTAGCCAACGTTTAGGCCTAAATTTCAGGCCTTTATTAGGGCTGAATATGAAAAAAAAAAAAAATAAAATAAACAAAAAAAAAAAACAGGAAAAAAAACATGTCTATATGTCATAATCCAACACATGAATAAATAAATTAAATGATAAAACTGCGAGTAATCAATTATATTAAATGCATGAATACTGAATACTGAACATATTTAAGAGAAGAAAAAAATATTCATAATGTTCTGAGAGTAACATATCAAATAGGTTGAGAGAGAAACTTTATTTTAATTGCATTGAGTTGAGGGGAAAGGTAACATTTAATAGAAAATAATAGGGGTCAAATTTAATTTTTTAATGTTTATATTGTATAATCCTTCCATGCTTTTTTAGTAAAAATGTACGATTATAACTAAGGTGGGTGAATCTATCCCTCACAAAGTCACTCCTATAGGGCAACATCAGTGGTCATACATTTTACTCTCAATGTTTACTCTGGCTTGAAATTCCTCACATAAACTTATTTATGTGCATCCTCGATGAAGTTTGGGAACTCTGCTCATATTAGTCAGCCCTTGACAGACTTTTTTTTTTATAAATTTATTCTCCATAACTATTCTCCATACCAAGACTATAAATACAAATTTAAGAATTTCTTTACAGCTCTGCAATTTTAACCTGACTTTTAGTGAAACGTCATAATGATTGTTTACATAGTTCTCTATGCTTCTTCGTACCATTCTTCTCCACCCAGAGGTCGAGCGCGTGGCCAATGACGGGTAACGACGCTCTGGCGTAGGGTAACGCGGAGGCCAGTTGGTAGTACCTCGTGTTGCGGTACACACATGCCAAGATAAGCAGGGTCACTCCCAGGACGATAATCACCCACATCTTCCTGCAATTGTAAACATTGTATGTAATTATTGACATATATTATTGACTGTATAAGTCAAAATGGCATCTCGTGTAAATTTTAAAGAAAACATATTGCCTCAGACTAACACGCTCCCTTCAATATGTCAAGTTGTGGGCAACAATAAATAGCCAACAGTAGAAAAAGACTAATTAAATAATAATATAATAGTATAAATTAATTTATATATTTAAATACATTTATTATTATATGTACTCACACACACACAAACATACATATATATATATACCCGTAGGGGATCAAGCTCATTGGTCCTACACGACTTTTAAAACTTTCTCTATTAATCAGCTGATTGAGCAAGAGTGTATACACAGTTAATTAGTGCCTATAATTCCCAGTTTAATTCATTGGTTTTTTTGATAAAATTTAGTTATAAAATAGTTTTTATAATGAGAATAAGCACCTTTTGATATCTCAATCAACCATCAAGAATTAGGTGAGCCACTGCCCTAAATAGACTCTCATTCAGAACATGCATTGTAGTTCAGGAGACAGTGTTTTGTCTTTCACTGCCTAGTGCCATTCGTTGGGAGATTATGAATGAGAAACGGGGGTTGTTGTCCTCTTCTGTATGGCCGTCCCCTCTGGTAGCCCGTCACGTCATGCCTCATGATACTATTTCGATAGCCACTCTCCCTCAACCTAATGTCATTGGTGAGAGTTTATTCCTGGATGAAGAACAGATGTCCCAAAACAGACTACCTTCCCCATAAGTGGACCCCGTCGGGCAATTAAATAAAGTATTTTTTATCAAGGTAACATAATAAATCAGTATCACAATATCTACTAAAATTAAACTTTTAATAAAAAATAAATTCAAACGAACTGACAAAAGAACATATATTATTAACTTAGAAAGTAAATGAGAAAAAATCACTTGACATCAGTTGTCTTTTAGTAAAGATCATCAAAAAAGTTATCGGGTCACATAGATATAAACTAGAATTTGTTTTAAATTGTTCGTGAACAAAATTATTAAGCAAATGTTCCAGGCCCAGACGACAGGTGTCATTGAGGGATTGGACACAAATATTTCAGGCAAGGGAATGTTTGAAGATATGAGGTCTTAATATACTAATTTCTAGTGCCAAAAGAATGTACTAGAAGGACATAAATAGTTCATAAAATATATTTGCACTGAAAACTTGTTTAGTTATTTTAGACTCACAGAATTTAATAGAATTTTTAAAAATTATTATGCCATTAATTAATTTTTTTTTTTTTTTTTTTTTTTTTTACAGTATTTCTATGTAGCCAATGATCATTCAACTGCTTTTCACGTTTCGTATCAGACCCGTCTAATATCCAGTGTAGCCTTTTTTTTTTCCACATTAAATTTTTTACGCGTCTGTTCTAAAATTACAGGTTATATTTGAATTACCCACTTATTACGATTATAAATTTTGGTCCAATGCCACCAAAGTGTTTTTGCCCTCACTTTCTTCAACATATTCCCCCTGACACCAATCCAAACGACAAAACCTACACTTCAAATGAATATAGATGAAAAATTCTCAATTACCTCTGCAAACATAAAGAAGAATCAATTTACTACGCCAGCCGATATATTAATTAAAAAGAATGATATGTTTATACTTGTAGTAAAATTCTTCTAAAATATTTAACGATGCCTCAGAATCGAATACATGCCTTGTAATAGACATTTTTGTATAGAAAGAAAAAGTTAATGAATGTCTTGCAATTAATGAAACCCTCGCTTATCTCTTATCAATTCAAACTAGTAAACCTTTTGTTATATTTACCAACCCTCTTAGCACTTGTTATAATATTTCCTTGTTCCACACTAAATTCGTTAGTAGTAACATATTATTTGATAGAGCGAAATTTATTCATGAACCACCCCAACAAATAGCTACTTAGTGGGTTCCTGGTCATATCGGCATCTTGACAATGCTCAAACTGCAACTAAACAATATATTTCTCATACTTCCTTTGTCATTGCTCAATCCATTGCCCTTAGACTCGTGAGAGGGAATGTTTATCTACTCTTGCAGGAACAGTATCACTTCCACATCCAATCAACAGTCAGCCTCTCAAAGATAAATTTTCCGTCTAGGTTTCGTGGCTATCAAAAATGAAAATTTGCCAATATATTTGTAAATCATGAACTATATAAGTAAGAAGAATTAATTCATTTAATATAAATTTTTAAAAATTAAATTCCGTATAAAGTAATTAGTATTATTATATTTAATACAGTAAATTCGGTATTTAGGATTTTCGTTGCAAATATTTGATAGAATACACTTTTGTTTCACATTGGATGACAAAAATAGAAGGGGCAGGTTCAGAGGGAGAACACAATTTATAACCAAAACACCTTCATTGTTTTTTGTGTAACCTAAAAGATTAAAGAAGAAAATATAAATATAACTGGGATGGCTGAGCGCTTCCTCCACTCTTCCTTCGCGGTCAGTCTAGAGCCAGGCTTAACAGACTTACCTCTGACGCTTATTTATCTCTCCAGCTTATAAGATTAGTCACTAAAGATGGGTATAAATTAAATTTTCGTCATTTTCTTAAATTTACGCTCTTTAATTTAATATGAAAATCCTCTTGGATTAAGCAACTCTTTCGTGATGGTCCTTTATTTATATATTTTTTCCAACATTCTCAGTCCATAACGCAAAAGCTGCGAAAACTAAGTAGAATACACAGTGAAAATTTATCCAGGATATTTTAATCTTGAAGAAGAGAAAATATATTACCCAATTATTGGTATTAATTGCACAAAAATGGTGGGAAAAAAGGGGATAAATTATCTTTAAAGGTATGTTCCATGTGAGAGATAACTAGGAAGTTTAAATTGGTAATTTGAAAGGATCATTGGTCACACTGTCTAAAACTTCAGTCAAGGCCAATTTTTCGGTAACATAATTTCTCTTCTTCAAGATTAAAATACACTAGGATACATTTTCAAATAATTCAACTTAATAATTTGATAGTCTATCGCCTAAGCACAGTACACAGTTCAAAGTTTATTTTAGCCCCCAGGAAGAAAAAACATATTCTAGAAATGTCGGCCAAGTGTAATCAAGATCCTCCATAACGACAGTTTTTTTTAGATATTATTCTTAGATGATTTTAGTCGGGGTTCGGTCAAGGTAGATCCAAAATTTAAAAAATACAGACTGAAATTTCCCGTCATGGAAATGTGAACTCAGGGACAGGACGTCCTCTCTCATCTTCATGATAGCTCTGAAGATGGCTTATAATATAAGCCGAAACTTTGGCAGATAATCCTTTATTAAAAAATACATTTTTTAAATTTGTGTTTTTTGGATCTACCTTGACCGAACCACAACTAAAATCATCTAAGGATCCTCCATAACTTTCCTGCACTAAAAATTTTAGCATAGACGAGCTACTTGAGGCTATTTAATGTAAAGATTATATGTAGAGAAAGTATGTCTGAAATTTTTTATTTATTTAAATATTGATGAGTCTGATTGTAGAGAAATGGGAGTGTAGATAGAAAGCAGTCACTTACCGGGCTGGAGGCGCGAGGCATTCTGTCAGGGGTGTACCAGAGGAAACAATGGCTATTCACCGAGACAGCACCCCATCGAGTTCAGATAACAGTAAACCTTTACTTTCCCGTCATAGAGGGGGTTTATGGCTGGTTCGTGACGGGGCGACAAAAGGGAGGCCTCGTCTCACTTCTGCAGAGCATTCCAGAGGGGTTTGCAAAGGCTGACACTCTCGCCCTCTTCTATCCATCGTTTTAATGGAAGAGAAATATATTTTTATTCTTGGCCCAAAACAATTGTTTTTTACACAAGGTGGAAGATATGGTATGTATACAATAAATACTATACTATTTACACAAGAAAACAAAAATACAATAAAATTATTAAAGCAGTATATGCTGATATAGTCTAGGTTTGAGGCGTCGCTGGGTGACTGCTCCGAGACGGAAGGTGGCAGCTCCTGAAGACAGCGGCAGACGTTCATGGTGTTTGTAGGTGAGTTCCTGGATGTGAAAAGAGATGGGCTCAACTCCCAGTTCCCTCCTGATCTGCTGATTCCTTACGGACCAGGGTGCATTGAGTATCATGCGAAGAATGCGGTTTTCAAATGTTTCCAGTCGTTTGATGGTCTTGTTACTGGCACATCAAACTGGGACGACTAAGACGGGCCTACGGCCCGAATAGGAGATGTGGAAATTACAAAAAAAAATCCCCTACAGCAAAAGAAGACGAGGGAGACCCAGACTGGGCTGATTGAAGAGAGTGGCAGCTGATACGTGGACCTTCCTAGGAGTGCAGAATCGTTCGGCAGTCGCAAAACATGGGGACATTTGGTAGAAACTGTTGGAGGAGGCCAAGACTCAACAAATTGGAAAAATACACTAACAATCTCAGAAAACGATTTAGGATGGAATAATTTTTATAAAGCACACATTATCAATCAAATTCATGCATATATATTTACAGTCAAAACAATCCTTATCACTTGATCACAATAAACTATAATCAAATATGACTGATCCAAATATCCTTTTATCACTGATGAGCAATAGTATCTCTCTCCCTATCATCCCATTTGCCCTGATGAAGCATTGAAATTTAGGCCAAAACACGTTGGCGAAAATAAAATTTTTTTGGTTTCAAATCATTTTTTAATTCTTCAGCTCCCAAGAATGAATTCCTGACAAACCTCTCCTCAGAAAACTAAATATTGTATAAGAGGTTAGTCAAGAATTCGGTCTTGGAAGCTGAACAAATAAAACCGATTTGCAAAAAAAAAAATAAATAAATAAATAAATAAAAAAAAAGCAATTGAAAATAAATAAGTATTTTTTTCTGATATATGTTCGGTATTTAGTTTTTATACATTTTGTATAGTTTAATACTCACAGTTTTACCATTTCATTTATTTATTCATACATGTATTATAGCTTATAGACATGTTCCTATATTATTTTTGTATGTTTTCATTGTTCTCATTCCTGAAATTTAGGCCGAACCGTTAGAGAAAATAAAAACCCTTTTTTGTTTACAAATCAGTTTTATTTGTACAGTTCCCAAGACCGAATCTCCTAAAGCTCGATGGTCAACTAGTTACCTTCATTTTCAGTGTGTTATATTTGACAAATATAACACATTACTAGATTGACTTATTAAAAGGGAAATTTAATACTATCTAGAATATGGCGAAACTGGAATGTTAAAGCATACTAAGAAAGAAACCATTGATTATTTCCTATAATTAAAATGTCAGTAATTTTAAACTTGAATATTTCTTTTGGATGTTGAAAGTAAAATTGTTAGGATGAATATTTTCTTTACAGTATGATAAATAGTACTAAAAAATAATGATTTGCAAGTTGATATTTTAAAAACTAAGAAAATTTTTTCTTAGATATACATGTATCACACAAAAATGTATGAAAAAAAAAAGATTTTTCTCTTATTCTGAAGTATTAAAATTGTCATGATTCATCTGGTTCAGCAGTTTTAGTGCGCTTGGAGTTGTAACTATATACTTTCGAAAAACGTTAATTGTAAGTATTGTTGTTTATTGTTACTGAAGCGCCACGCTAAGTAAATAAGTAATAATAAATGTTTTTGTAAGTAAGAATTGTGTCTGTGATTAATACACAAACATATAGGGACCAGCCATTATTTTCATTATTGCAGAGGACCAGTTTTAGCAAGACATAAATTTATTTCACTGTTATCTTCAAAACTAGAATACCATTGCTGTATGAATAGCAGAGCCAAAGTTAGCACACATGTATCTGAAATATACAAATACACAATCAGAACTGCAACACTAACTCCCATTGAAATATTAATCTTTGTTGTTGTTGTTTTTGTTACGGGGTCAGAGTGCTCCAGGAAAAGGCATTTCTCTCACTTCACTATTAACCTCACATTACTAATCAGCATATGTATATATGTGTGTGTGTATGTTTGAGTTATCGTGAAGGTTTTCAGATAAAATTTTAGGACATTGATGATTCTGGTCAAATAATTTTATACAATAATTTAGTCGAGTCCAATATTTCGAGAATATATTTTATTTTCATCAGGGCTGAAGAAACACACAAACAATTTTTACAATTTCAGTATTATTACTATCGTACTAAAAATTTTTTAATAGTAATCATACTATCATACAATAGTATGATAGTACAATACATAGTAGTTTTATTATGTAACATTTACTGATTATATACTTTATATATATATAAAGTATATAATCAGTAAATGTTACATAATAAAACTACTATGTATTGTACTATCATACTANATATATATATAAAGTATATAATTTAAAAATCCTTGAAGAGACATCAGTATAAATCACCAACAGGTGTCCTAAGCCCTCTCGAGGCGAACGGGACCACAGGACAGTCCGATCTATCCCCACTACTTCCCGCCTCGAGATGGATGTACTACCTGGTTCACAAACGTCGTCATACCCACACCCGGCAGATTAATGAGCTCCCTCGCATTAATTGTTTAAAATTTATGTGGGATGATACACCATAACTAAATTAATATTTATAAATGAATTTAATATTACATTCTGTTTCTGTACAACTGTGTTTTTTTTTACATTTAATCTTGCTTCTCGTTCTTTAATTTTTCGGACCCCGATGCTGTGTCGACACTTAAGTTTATTAATAAGCATTCCATAATGTCATCCCTTACTACTATTTATTTTTCCCTGATCAGTTTGTTGAATGTGTTCTACACACTTCCGTCAACCTCACGACTTCCCTTTGAGACCAATTCATTCGATTGGATTATGTTGGCAGTGGTAAGGAGGCAATGGTAGCTCTTGCCAATTCGTCTATCCCATAGATTTTACTGCTTCTAAAAGGCAAAAAAACTGGGAGAATTTACTTTAATGATATTCCTATCCCTACTTCCCACTGCGTCAGGTATCTGGGCTTTCATCTTGACTCCCGTCAACATGGAACACACACACAAAAATAAAAAAAACAGGAACTAAATAGGAGACTTGGACAACTTTACAAGCTACTAAGCCGCAAGTCAACCTTAACTTGTTACTGGCACATCAAACTGGGACGACTAAGACGGGCCTACGGCCCGAATAGGAGATGTGGAAATTACAAAAAAAAATCCCCTACAGCAAAAGAAGACGAGGGAGACCCAGACTGGGCTGATTGAAGAGAGTGGCAGCTGATACGTGGACCTTCCTAGGAGTGCAGAATCGTTCGGCAGTCGCAAAACATGGGGACATTTGGTAGAAACTGTTGGAGGAGGCCAAGACTCAACAAATTGGAAANGATTTTTTCTTATTTATTTAATTATCTATTTAGTTGTTTTTTAAAATTAATTTATACTGTGAATATTAACCAGCACATTACTAAATACAAAAAAACATGTAGAAAGTAATTAATAATAAGTTTTAAAAAAAATTAAAAGGCAAAGCTTTAGAGAACAATTCTACTTTTGTCACAATATCTTTAATAATTTCCTTTTTCTCCTTCAGCCATTCAATTAGTTCTAGCTTCTGCCAGTTAATTGAAGGGCAGTGTCCTTAGCTTAAACTACCTCTGGAACAGTTTTTAGCTGAGGACAGCAAAGAACTGTCCCAGAGGTACAGACATCCCTCAGATAGTAGGGAGTTCAACCAGCAATCTCATCTCCTAAAGCAAAAGCTAGGTGCTTTACGAAATAAGGCATTTAATGCCTTAACCTGTTTAGCCTCCCAGCAGCAGACTAATGCAATTTGCAGCATTTTCCAAAATATCATGAACCTCCTACCCCCTTGCGTCAAGATGGTTCCTGGTCCTCTTCTGAGAGGTAAGACAAGGCCCAAATGTTTGCCCAGCATCTAAAGCCAACATTTACTCCTCATCCAGATCCCGATAACTTGTCCCATAACGCGGAGGTTGAGGAGTCAGCATTGTAGATGGACTTCAATGAATGTTTTGTTATCTGCAGGCCTTCTAAAAACTTTCATATGCCTTAGCTAATGCCATGCTGGTTCGGGATCGGGAGTTTAACAAGTAATATCTTGTAATGTAACTTTTGACTCGGCGTCAGCGCTGATCTCAGTGAATTTCTTTGGAGTGCACTCCGTGCGAAGAGGGTGACATCAGGATATAAACTGAGAGATCAGTGTTGCCCATTAAACTTCTCGATATCTTGAGCAGGTGAGGGTCCTTGAGATAGCTCCAACTGCAGTAGTCTTCAAGTAGAGCCAATTTGTCTTTGCAGGAAAACTTGAGTCTGACTCTGTGCCGTCCCTCTGAGGTAGAAGTTCCCATCCCGCTATTGAGGGAGAATGTGACTTAAATGAGAGTTTCGCTTCAATACCAAAGATGGGTAGATGTGATTCCTCAAGACAGTATATGTTAAATAAAAAGTTTTATACAAAATGAGATTAAGGTTGCAGAATGAAGTATGATATGAATATGCATGGAACAATACCTATCCAATTGCCAAATTCTTCTAGTAGATTATTCTACAAGTCTAGTCACAATGATTTGATTTTTGAATAGTTCTGAAAGATAAAGATTACTAACTGAATTTTAATTATTTGCTTAAAAATATGAGCAAATGTACTATTTTTTTAATGCTAGTATCGAAGTTATTAATTAATTGCACTATTAATGTGCTTAATTTGGAATATTATTAAAATTCCAAAATCTATTAATTAATTGGTAGTTGTTTTGCAACAGCATGCTCCAGAGTATATTCAGTGATGTACTATTTTGTGTCCTAATGGTGCTCCTGTTGTGTTGCTATTTTAGATAAGTCTGAACCAGATGATAATGGATTAAAATCAGTAACAAAATAAAATATTAATTAAAAAACAGGAAAACAATATTGTTACTTATATTGCTTAGAGAGAAAATTCTGTAAAATCACATAATCTACCTAAACAATATTAATTAAAAAATTTTAATGGTGTGGTTTCTCAATTTGGTATAATTGTTTAACCAGCATATTATACATACCTCAAGATCCAAGTTTACATGCACAAGTATTCAGAGAGGTGCTCATATCTGCCAGTAGTGATGCCTCATAGCAAAGGGTAAATTGGTCTACAATGATAAAACAATGTCGCTGGATGTTGACAGGGGGCCTATAAGGTCAATATAATTGTGCTTGAATGCCGATTCAACCAAGCCACCGGACTTGGGCCAAACTTTCTGGGGGAGAAATATACTATTTTGGACAGTATATAAATTCTTGCCTATCTTGTGATGTAAGCAGGCCAAACTGACAAATTGGCAATTCATTTCTCCATGAGTAAACTTAATAACTGCCAGGGTTGAAAGTGAGACTAAATTTAATTTCTGATTGGGTTTAATTTTATGATGTATTACACCCTTATTTATGTAGTAAGATAAAACACTGGAACAAGAAAGTTTTAATTCCCTGTAGTAGTACAATACAACAAGTTACATGTGGCAACTAGTTTAAGACATAAATTAAACATAACAAAGAAAAAAATTATATATCCCCCCCCCCCCAACTTGTGCCAGTGACCTGGAGGGAGAGGAATGACCTTCATTCAGAGGTCTCATACTTGTTGATCTGTGCATCAGACTTCTCCATTAGAACAATCTTCTGACTGTGGTGGGCTCTCGACCGTCTAATGTACGCTTCTTTAAAAAAGGTAGTTTCACCGACAACAGAAATGTACTTTGAAGATAATATTTCATTGACGTGCCGTTACACATGAACAGAACCTAAATTTGTGAGCCTCGAAGGAGTTGATGTTTCAGTAGTGATATGTTTCGCTGGTCGATGTACACACCAAAGAGCATAAAGAGTTAACAACTTCATCAAGTACATATTACTATTGATGTAAGTTCTTCTTGCTAACTTCAGGGATAAGTGCAAATCCATCCTATACAGTCCAACACGGTGTCGGGAGGTGGCAATCCCATCGTCCAGTAGGTAGCCACTGGTCCTACAGGTTAGGGGAAAAAATCACTGACACTTACGCACAATAAGCTAACTGCAGCACACTACACCCCTGCACTAAAGATAAGGTAATTTACAGTATAAACCCTAGAGTCACTTTTCCTAGGTAGCCACTACGATTGGCTGAGAAGCCACTGAAGTGCCATCTGACTCAGAGATTTAGGCTGACAACCCACTACTTCTAAAATATAAAAAAAAAAAAAACAAATGCTCTACAGAGATTAGCCACACCCATCCATAGGAAACATCAACTGGACTTCACAGTTGATACATGGAATGTTTGGTTAATATATCAACTCAGGAAAATAGAAGTTCTCCTAAGCAACCTGACAATTTATAAAATAAATTGCTGCTTTCCAAGAAGCCAGGCAGACAGGGCAAGGTAGTTTTAAGAAAGGGCACAAATTCAAGCCAATCAGCACAAGACTATGTGGTATAAAGAAATAAAGAGAAATACCACATAATTTTGTGCTGATTGGATAGAGTAATCTCTACTATTATATTTCAAATTCACAAGAAAGGTGAAGTCCCTAGAATTCAAGGACTACTGAGGAAAGTGTTGTGTTCGACATATAATTAATATTTTGTTTAGTACTACTTTATTTTTCTGTAAATAAATGTGAATAGTCTTTAGCTTTTCAACAAGTGAACTGTATATAGAGCTTGCAATTTTTGATTTGAGTACAATTTTACCTTTATTTCTTCTTTAACCTAAATTTGCATAGTGAATGTTTTTTTAAATTATTATTTCATTTCTATACCTGCCTGATCTACATTGATTGTGTTAGAAATGAAAGAGATTAATAATAATTATATTTATTATATAATATTCTAAACAAAAACTTACCAATAGAAAAACAAAATCCTATAATATGAACCAACTTCTGAGATTATCTTTTTTATTAATTTGGAAATTTATTTTTGGATCATGATGTAATTTAAAATGTATACGAAGATATGTCGTAAGCAAGCAGTTTAGTGTAACTGAAAAGTGAGTGAAGAGATCAGCAAAACATATCATACATAGCATATTATTCCTCTATAATTGGCGAGAATTAAAGCTAGTACTGATAACTAGTAACGTACAAATGATTAACTTAACTTGTTCTCAAGGAATGCTATTTTATTTCAATGTTATTTGTTTAAGTATGTCAATACTATATCGGTAGTAAAGAAGAATAGTGACCACTCCAAATGTTTTTGGTAACAGAATTTACTTTCAAATCAAAATTATCATGTAAAATTTATTTTTTTTTTTAAATGGTTTAATTCTAAATACTAAACAAATACTCAAACATTTAGGTGATGTGTTCCTTGTTGCAGGTCTAATGGAAAAATAATTCTGAAAACAAAGCAAATAATACGAGCTAATACTTCCTAAAATGTCGATAGAAGCTTATTTATCATTATGTACACATTTAAAAAAACATTGTATAAATTAAAACAAAAGATACTTAAAACTCAACCAGGGTTTAATTTATTTTCTATATGATATTGGACAGAACTCTAAACATGTACAATCACTTATTCTAACGAATAATAATGTCAGGAAAACTTCTTTTTTTTTTTTAAATGGCGGGTCAACCTTTGGTCATTAATGCCAGGGAAATATTTTTAGAAGCGAGAAAATATTTTCAAGAAAATTTTTTTAGCAATAGGTCATGGTGAGGTACAATGAATTATTAATGCGAATAGTTATTATGTGGATGGACATAGTAATTTCTTTTTGCTTGGAAACTATGAATTATTATATTTATAAGAAAAAATTGAGAGAGAATGAAAATGCATCTAGATAAGATTTAATAGCCTGCTCTCTTACAGAAAGTTCATTACAGAGTCGATGACTTTATCGTCATTCAATAGAATTTCGTCTTTAGTCCCATTTAAGTAATATTTTTGGCATTCTGTAAATATATGAGTTGTCCAACCTCACAAATGGGTGGGTTATCCTTTGTCATTATATAGCCATGAGTAAGTCTTGTGTGTCCTATTCTTAGTCTGGCTAATACCACTTCTCTCTTACGGTCAGTTGACATGGAACTGGACCATACTCTCGGAGTAAATTTTATTTATGTTGATTTAACTTGCTGTCTTTGGTTGACCACCATATATTTTCCCGCTTTGCTACATTTCTTGTTGAAATGATCTATTACAATTAGAATGTCTATTGCGAGATGTTGGTTGGTGAAAGGGCTTTGTTAAGCTAAAAGGGCAGATAAAGGGTCGGTAAATACAGAAATGTTTTTTGATAATAGCAATTCAATATTTAAGGCTTTGTTTATTGCGAATAATTCTGCGGTGAACACGCTTGACATCTGCGGCAAAAAGAACATAAGGGGTCTGCTATCTATTAAGAAAGCTGATCCAACGCCTTATGAGTTTTTTACGCTGTCCATATAAATGCTTATGCAAGATTTTTTTAAATCTGGGACAAGCTTTTTAGAGTTATTCTGAAATATGATGAGGATGGTATCCTTTTTTATGTACTTGGTGAGAGTTAGGTTAATATGTACAGGCTTGAGAGACCAAGGTGGATAGGAAAACTTTAACCGGTCTTTTGTACACACAAACATATATACACATATGTGTTAAAATTTAAAATACATACCAAAAAGTCAAAGGAACTTCTTTAAAAAAAAAAAAAGCTTTAAAAATCAGTTTGAAACAAATAGTTTTAATGTATATTTCATTAATTTAATTATCAATAAAATTAATCTTCTCATAATTAATAATGAATTAAACACACACACGCATAAATGGAAACTAGTTATAAAACAAAAATAAAGCACAGATAGTAATATTTTTTTTTAATCTTACAGATATATTTTGCTTCAGTAATAAGAATACACATTAGCAGAATTTTATTCATGGATTGTTCTGCAGAGATTACTCATGACCTGGCAAATACAAAACTAAGAACTACTTTTTATTTATATTAATCCTGTAATTAATTAATATTTCAAGCTCGAGGAGGACAATTATATTATAATTGTGATCCGTTTTCGCAGAATTATTTGTCTTTTTGTAAAGAGATAATCAAATGAAGTGAATTATTAAGCTTTGAATTTCTTTTTCGTCAAATTTTATGCAGCTATGTAATTAATTACAAATGCAAGGATGGCTTATAAAAACCAACGAATAAAAATTAAGAACACTTCCTTTTTTAATCTTGAAAATAAATTATAGGAGGTTTGAAGACTAATAATGTAAATTACAGATAATCAATGTATTAAAAAATTCCATAAATGTATACTAAGATAGTGATATTGTTAATTTTTTAAATTAAATATAGACAAGCAATAACAAAAAACTTCAAAGGATAAAAATGAAATCAATTTCAGATTGATCGAGAAATTGGTAGGACACCATAGGGGGGGGGGGGGTGAGAGTGCTCAATCCTCTTATTTTCTTAAACATCATTACCAATTTTCAATTTTTCTAAAAAAGCTATAGAATAAAAACTTTAGAAAATTTAATTTTACCCCTTTAACTTCCTCAATTTCTGACCCCAGTATATAGGACACTATATAAAATAAAGGACATGCATTGTATGTCTGCAATTAGCCCCTGGCTATAGGGACATTTACTTCTCTAGACTTAGGTCACCTGCAGAGCACACTTGAGTTACCAATCCTAGGTATCAATCAACTTTAGACAGGGAAGCATGGGCAAACACTATCGGAAGAAGCCCACCCACCTGCCTCAAGAATTGGTAGGCTGATAACTTGCCACTCTTAAACCAACATAACGAAATCTTCAACAACGATAAAGCAGGTAAATTGAATCAGAGTGAATGAAATAAATGATAACTGTCTAAATAAATTTAGTTTGAATAAAACGGCCTGAGCACCCTTTGGTAAACACGAGCTAAAAAATGGAGGAGTCCTAAAATTTCCAGGAAAAAAAAAGATAAAAATAAAGGAAAAAAAAAGATAAAAATAAAGGAAAAAAGATTCATAAAAAGCCTTCTCATTAACACAGAAATCTGTGTCTGAGTCATAATGAATGTTAATATACTCATTTATAGTTCATCTAAATAATAGTGCACATTATACTCCCACAGATGTAGCAGAAAGTGAAGCTAAAGACTCTTTTTACGATCTGCTTTACCAAACGCTTCACAAAATAAAAACACAGGATAATAAGATAGTTATTTGAGCCAAGAATGGAAACAATAACAAAAATATATAAATGATTGCAAGCAGATATAACTGCATATAATGGAGAACCCAATGATAATGGGAAACGGTTCTTTGAATTCTTTGAAACCAACTAGCACATGAGTGGGGGATCTTAATTGTCCCATGGGGACTGTCACATGGTGTCATAGGTATTTCCTGACTTTTGATGCCAAACTCAGATATACCATATGGTGATAAGCAGGAAATAGAGATGTGGGAAGAGTGGAAAGTGACCGTCACCTCATGCTTGCCCAGGATGGAATCAAAATAAATGTCAGAGATATGAGGGAATGGTTGAGCATAGGCACAGGAGTGATAAGTGATTGAAAAGAGCTACAATCTCAAATAATTCAGTCAGTGTCATCAATATCAATAAAAGAACACCTGTCTCAGGTGTAAGATAAAAATATGAAATTAAAAGAAGCGTTAAAATTAAAAGAATACAGTCAAGTTATTTTGGAATAGTTATCAGAGTAAGGAAGGCAACTTGAATAAAAATATGGAAATTTTAGCCCCAGATATTTGTAAATCAATGCCCCAGATGACCCTAAGCTATTTCAAATAAATTTGTTCACAAGCATACTATTAAGCTGGAGACAGAGCTAGAGATAGAAAAAAATAAAATGGAGGTGATTATGACAGAATAAAAGACTGCAAATCTGTAAGGCTATCTTTTTTTGAAACCACCAAAGGAAGGAGGGGAAAGAGAAAACTGCCATTCTTCTTTATGGTTAAGTGATAAAGAAGACCTGAGCTACAGGACATAGGCAGCTGGGAAGACTATGAGTCCCTTAAGTTCCCCTATGTGCCCCAGTTATATTAAATGAGATTAATTCAATATAAATTTAAAGATTCAAATAAACTCTCACAAAGCCAGCTCATATGATTCGCATAGTAGAGACAACCATAGAAACCCATATTACCATTTCATAACCCAGAAGGGAATTAAAAAATGCCATTAGTACTTAAATGGATAAATTGACCCAATACATCAAAATATTGTTATTAAAAACTTAAATTTCTGCTCCAACCTTTTTATTGCATACCATCCATTAAATAGAAAGTTCTTAAGACTTCTGGAAAACTCAAAAGCATTACAATGATATAAACAAATGTAAGCTCGGTCTATCCCTCTTATAACTCGCCTTAGCAAAACATAAATTAGTTTCAATGAATGGGACAAGATCAATAATTTTTGTTCTCTTATTTACACCATATCACCTATCCATCTATCAGTTTAACCATAAATTACATAATATTACAACAATTATACTGAATAATTTGTATAGGGCATTTTATTTGTCATAATTTCAATAACATCTAAATCATTTGTGCCAAATTGATGGACTAAAATTAATAACATTCCGATAATTTTATGAAATTGCTCAAGCAGTCATTTCATATCAAGTCGAATTTGAAATTTGACATGCTCTTATTTTTAAAATTGTTTTTACTTTCTTATTAAGTCTGAATGCTAAGGATAGAATTTATCATGGAGCAAAAGATTGGAATATTGTGATTTTGTTCTGTCCAGAGGTGGAATCTTTCCCATATTTAAATTAAGGCTTCCATATTCTGCATTAAAATTTTAATCATATATAGATGATTAAATTTTGCATTTAAAAACCTTTAATTTTATTAACAGTTAATAAAATTGAAGGTTTTTAAATGCAAATTTAAAATTAGTAAATTTATCGACTAAAAGAAATGTGCAGAATACTTTAACGATTTACATAAGTAAAATAACATTTTAAATTATGCTGTACTAATATATTAATAAAAAATTCATTCAATAAGATATCAAAAATTTCAAAAACTTTTTATTTTTTTAGCAATATAAAAAAAATTCTACTCATAACATTCAATTAAAAATAAATTAATATATGTTGACAGCTTAAATCAAAATTTTTAAAATAGATTGATTCTTCTTATTAACCCTTATTTTAATGTAGGAGTAAGAATTAATCTATATTCTTAATTATGACTCTTCATTTCAAACTCATTAAGTTAAATTTTGAATTTATAAGTTAACGCATTTGAAATAACTTATTAAAATAAACTAAAACAAGTGAAGTAATTTTGTTTTTTTAATTTTCTTTGCATAAATAGATAGAACTGATGCGAACCACTTCAGGTGCTAAGACACCAAAATTGTAAATGGCTAGATTAGGAGGGTGATTTAGTTCAGAGATAACATAACTATGCAAAAATACAATTTTAAAGCACTTACCAATGAGCAAGAAATCTTCGATGATATTTTAATTAGTTCAAAGGCCATTAAAATTCGTACATAACCAGTGAATTTCAACTTTTCCCGAAATATCAGAAGGCTCGAACTGGCCTTTGTCCTCCTCTGCCTGAGGGTCTCCCCCTACCAGGAGGCTTGTTGTTAGGTCTGACCTGAAAATTAGAAGTTTATTTTATAAATAATTAAATACATCGTTATACTTAAACAAAACAAAATTTCAAATGTTTAGTGGACATTCAAAATCAAATTGTTTCATATAATTTCTACTAAAAAGCTTTTAAGAAGTACAGTTTCAACTTTAAGACTTGAAGATACAACACAGAGAACGGAAATGGTTTTCAATTGATGGCCAGTATATACATATACACACCTAAACATATAAATTATAATTTTAATTCAGTAATATTTTTGAAAATATTATTAAATTTTTGTACTTTCAAAGAATAAGAATGTAAGGATTTAGTAATATATCTACTTGAATTTGACAAGGATGAGTGAAATGGAGTTATTATTATTAGTTAATGAATATTATTACAATGACGGGTGAAGGTAGTGTGAGAATGTATACAGATATTAAAATTTAAGAAATTGTTTAGTTTTAATATGAAATAGTAATTTTTTATAATTAGTAAACTAATAACAGAAGATATGTGCAGAAAAATAAAACTTTTATTTCACTCACATATTTTTTTTTTTTTTATAAGCAATAAAATTAAAAACCAACAACTATAAATAATGTTGTTCCTAAAAAAAAAAAAAAAAGAAGAGAAAAAGCAGCATTTTTTTTTGTTTTCTTTTGAAAATCTATTACTAATTCTCAATTTACTAATATGAGAAATTTCACACTTTCATCTTGCCCTAAGCCTATTGATTCAGAGACATAAATAAATGCTCACTACAGAAAATAATTGCTGTTAATCAACAGTAGTCATTCGCTGTTAACAATTAAAACAAATTTTGAACCAAAAAGTAATATATTTAATTTAAGAATGACCTTCTTTAAGTAATGGTTAATAAAGGACACATTAAAAACTAAAATTATGTTATAAAGTGCTATCTAGCAATTATTTCATTTTAATGAATAAGACTAACAATAAATTGGTTTTATCAAAGAAATAGCACTGCTTGCCCAGCCAGGGGAATAGATCTCCACTCTCTTCTGAAACTGGAGGGGTGAAGAGAAATAATATGAATTCATAAATAACAGTCAGAAATTTTTACTTATAACATCTCAAAATAACCCAAGGCATAATTAAAATACGTAAATAGTTGGGATACAAAGGTAGATTATTCTCATAATGTAAACAGGTCGGTATTTTTATCCAAATGCCAAAAGTGAATTTAAAAATAAAAATTTATTTGGCACTTAGAAGAAATAAGTTAAGGAAGTGAATACTAATCCTTCTAAGGAGTAGCTTGATCTTGGAGTATCCATCAGTTTAGTAGAAATAATAAACTCTCATGAAAAATAAGGAATATTTATTTTCAATGTCAATGTTTTGGCTTACCTTTCCAGAGCTAAAAACCAAACATGACACTTTTATAAATATATCAAAAATCAAGAAACAAACATAGCTATGCAAAAATTTTTAATATGTGTAACCTTAAAGTTAGTTTTCAGATTTCTTATTATATGCATAAATTTTACATTTCAAGATCTGCTACTAACAGGGTTATACAATGCAGAACTTAACAGTTACCAATAAAACTTTAATTTTTTTTTTTTTCTTCAGTTTTCCTTAGCCAGTTAGAATGAGAAAAATTAGTTTATGTCAATTAAGAAGAANACCAATTTTTTTTTTTTTTATAAGCAATAAAATTAAAAACCAACAACTATAAATAATGTTGTTCCTAAAAAAAAAAAAAAAAGAAGAGAAAAAGCAGCATTTTTTTTTGTTTTCTTTTGAAAATCTATTACTAATTCTCAATTTACTAATATGAGAAATTTCACACTTTCATCTTGCCCTAAGCCTATTGATTCAGAGACATAAATAAATGCTCACTACAGAAAATAATTGCTGTTAATCAACAGTAGTCATTCGCTGTTAACAATTAAAACAAATTTTGAACCAAAAAGTAATATATTTAATTTAAGAATGACCTTCTTTAAGTAATGGTTAATAAAGGACACATTAAAAACTAAAATTATGTTATAAAGTGCTATCTAGCAATTATTTCATTTTAATGAATAAGACTAACAATAAATTGGTTTTATCAAAGAAATAGCACTGCTTGCCCAGCCAGGGGAATAGATCTCCACTCTCTTCTGAAACTGGAGGGGTGAAGAGAAATAATATGAATTCATAAATAACAGTCAGAAATTTTTACTTATAACATCTCAAAATAACCCAAGGCATAATTAAAATACGTAAATAGTTGGGATACAAAGGTAGATTATTCTCATAATGTAAACAGGTCGGTATTTTTATCCAAATGCCAAAAGTGAATTTAAAAATAAAAATTTATTTGGCACTTAGAAGAAATAAGTTAAGGAAGTGAATACTAATCCTTCTAAGGAGTAGCTTGATCTTGGAGTATCCATCAGTTTAGTAGAAATAATAAACTCTCATGAAAAATAAGGAATATTTATTTTCAATGTCAATGTTTTGGCTTACCTTTCCAGAGCTAAAAACCAAACATGACACTTTTATAAATATATCAAAAATCAAGAAACAAACATAGCTATGCAAAAATTTTTAATATGTGTAACCTTAAAGTTAGTTTTCAGATTTCTTATTATATGCATAAATTTTACATTTCAAGATCTGCTACTAACAGGGTTATACAATGCAGAACTTAACAGTTACCAATAAAACTTTAATTTTTTTTTTTTTCTTCAGTTTTCCTTAGCCAGTTAGAATGAGAAAAATTAGTTTATGTCAATTAAGAAGAAAATAGTATAGTTATTTAAGTTCATTCTCAAAATTATTTATTATATAATATTCTAAACAAAAACTTACCAATAGAAAAACAAAATCCTATAATATGAACCAACTTCTGAGATTATCTTTTTTATTAATTTGGAAATTTATTTTTGGATCATGATGTAATTTAAAATGTATACGAAGATATGTCGTAAGCAAGCAGTTTAGTGTAACTGAAAAGTGAGTGAAGAGATCAGCAAAACATATCATACATAGCATATTATTCCTCTATAATTGGCGAGAATTAAAGCTAGTACTGATAACTAGTAACGTACAAATGATTAACTTAACTTGTTCTCAAGGAATGCTATTTTATTTCAATGTTATTTGTTTAAGTATGTCAATACTATATCGGTAGTAAAGAAGAATAGTGACCACTCCAAATGTTTTTGGTAACAGAATTTACTTTCAAATCAAAATTATCATGTAAAATTTATTTTTTTTTTTAAATGGTTTAATTCTAAATACTAAACAAATACTCAAACATTTAGGTGATGTGTTCCTTGTTGCAGGTCTAATGGAAAAATAATTCTGAAAACAAAGCAAATAATACGAGCTAATACTTCCTAAAATGTCGATAGAAGCTTATTTATCATTATGTACACATTTAAAAAAACATTGTATAAATTAAAACAAAAGATACTTAAAACTCAACCAGGGTTTAATTTATTTTCTATATGATATTGGACAGAACTCTAAACATGTACAATCACTTATTCTAACGAATAATAATGTCAGGAAAACTTCTTTTTTTTTTTTAAATGGCGGGTCAACCTTTGGTCATTAATGCCAGGGAAATATTTTTAGAAGCGAGAAAATATTTTCAAGAAAATTTTTTTAGCAATAGGTCATGGTGAGGTACAATGAATTATTAATGCGAATAGTTATTATGTGGATGGACATAGTAATTTCTTTTTGCTTGGAAACTATGAATTATTATATTTATAAGAAAAAATTGAGAGAGAATGAAAATGCATCTAGATAAGATTTAATAGCCTGCTCTCTTACAGAAAGTTCATTACAGAGTCGATGACTTTATCGTCATTCAATAGAATTTCGTCTTTAGTCCCATTTAAGTAATATTTTTGGCATTCTGTAAATATATGAGTTGTCCAACCTCACAAATGGGTGGGTTATCCTTTGTCATTATATAGCCATGAGTAAGTCTTGTGTGTCCTATTCCTAGTCTGGCTAATACCACTTCTCTCTTACGGTCAGTTGACATGGAACTGGACCATACTCTCGGAGTAAATTTTATTTATGTTGATTTAACTTGCTGTCTTTGGTTGACCACCATATATTTTCCCGCTTTGCTACATTTCTTGTTGAAATGATCTATTACAATTAGAATGTCTATTGCGAGATGTTGGTTGGTGAAAGGGCTTTGTTAAGCTAAAAGGGCAGATAAAGGGTCGGTAAATACAGAAATGTTTTTTGATAATAGCAATTCAATATTTAAGGCTTTGTTTATTGCGAATAATTCTGCGGTGAACACGCTTGACATCTGCGGCAAAAAGAACATAAGGGGTCTGCTATCTATTAAGAAAGCTGATCCAACGCCTTATGAGTTTTTTACGCTGTCCATATAAATGCTTATGCAAGATTTTTTTAAATCTGGGACAAGCTTTTTAGAGTTATTCTGAAATATGATGAGGATGGTATCCTTTTTTATGTACTTGGTGAGAGTTAGGTTAATATGTACAGGCTTGAGAGACCAAGGTGGATAGGAAAACTTTAACCGGTCTTTTGTACACACAAACATATATACACATATGTGTTAAAATTTAAAATACATACCAAAAAGTCAAAGGAACTTCTTTAAAAAAAAAAAAAGCTTTAAAAATCAGTTTGAAACAAATAGTTTTAATGTATATTTCATTAATTTAATTATCAATAAAATTAATCTTCTCATAATTAATAATGAATTAAACACACACACGCATAAATGGAAACTAGTTATAAAACAAAAATAAAGCACAGATAGTAATATTTTTTTTTAATCTTACAGATATATTTTGCTTCAGTAATAAGAATACACATTAGCAGAATTTTATTCATGGATTGTTCTGCAGAGATTACTCATGACCTGGCAAATACAAAACTAAGAACTACTTTTTATTTATATTAATCCTGTAATTAATTAATATTTCAAGCTCGAGGAGGACAATTATATTATAATTGTGATCCGTTTTCGCAGAATTATTTGTCTTTTTGTAAAGAGATAATCAA
Organism: Oncopeltus fasciatus; assembly: GCA_000696205.2. NCBI lineage: Eukaryota > Metazoa > Arthropoda > Insecta > Hemiptera > Lygaeidae > Oncopeltus > Oncopeltus fasciatus. Next base: position 61,892 of record KZ809309.1, on the reverse strand, counting down.
ATGAAGTGAATTATTAAGCTTTGAATTTCTTTTTCGTCAAATTTTATGCAGCTATGTAATTAATTACAAATGCAAGGATGGCTTATAAAAACCAACGAATAAAAATTAAGAACACTTCCTTTTTTAATCTTGAAAATAAATTATAGGAGGTTTGAAGACTAATAATGTAAATTACAGATAATCAATGTATTAAAAAATTCCATAAATGTATACTAAGATAGTGATATTGTTAATTTTTTAAATTAAATATAGACAAGCAATAACAAAAAACTTCAAAGGATAAAAATGAAATCAATTTCAGATTGATCAAGAAATTGGTAGGTCACCATAGAGCTCTAGCAAAAACAAAATAATTTTATACGTGGAAGAAAGTAGAAAACTATTTCAAAATTAAGAAACAAAAGCTTTTCCAGCATCCTAAATCATAAGAATAAAAGGGATTAACTATATTTAACTAATCCAGTTTTGCACATGGAGCAGCAATAATAAAACTATTGTTTAAAAAAAATTAACACCAATTTTTAGTTTCCACTCTTCTAAATTAGTTTTGATTTAAAATTTCCATTAAACAAGATCTTCGTTCCTCAAAAATATTCAGACAAAACTGTCTCCATTATTACAATAATGTTAATCTAATACTGATCTTAAACTTGAAGATTAATATTTTGTTTGAATAAATAAATAGCAGCATTAGTACGTAAATATTTAACAGAAGATATAAAATTGTACCTGACTAAAATAAGAAAAGTTTTAAATGAAAATATCAAGTTTTTTTTTTTTGTTTTGACAACCACTTGATCTAAAGGTACAATAGTAATATCTAACATATTTTTAAATTTAAAAATATTACAGAATGTAATAAGTGTAAAATATAATTTTAATAATTAGCACTTATGAAGGAAGATAATTCCTTACTGATCCACTTTTCTTTCTCAGTTTCTAGAAATAAAAGAAAAGGGGTTTTAAGGGTAAAGCCAACAATTACAAAGAAAGTTTTTATGAGATATGATATTAGATATACACAGTCTCGTAGGTTTATTATTTCCTTAATTTCATATGTAAGTCCCACAGACCAGTTTTAAAACTAAACTAAAATCAATTTGAAATTCTAATAACTAAAATATTGACTAAGAAATNTAAATATTACATGATTTTTTTTCATATAAGACTAAAAACTAGTTTATTTGAATGAAAATAAGTTTTACTGGCACACCAGGAAGATACTTGTTTCATTAGAATAACTGTTTATCATTATAATTTTAAGATGAATGTTCTTTAAATAAATTAACTTAATAAAGAATATTATATTATTATATGTTATGAATAATTTTCATATGATGGGGAAAAATAGATATTGGCAATGTGAGTAGATTAGGCTATTTACACATTAAACAAGGCAACTACGTATCTAAGCTCATTATTAAATTCTTGATTCATACCAATTCTTTTTTTTTTCCAGAACAATACTGACAAATTACTTTTTTTTCTTCTGAGAATATAGAATGACTCAGGAAGAGATAAATTTGAGATTATATTTAATTAACGAAAATTAATTACTTTTCTTCCACTTTATCATTAATGTTACACATATTGATAAGCATTCAATACATATATATATATTAGGCCATTAAGTATTGTAGTATAATTGAACAATATTAGAATGCTGAGTTATATTATTTGGTTCTTGCCCACTGAAAACCAGTAATTAAACATATAAATATAAATATAAATATATATATATATATATATATAGTACTGGGCTACGGTGGGTCACTAGTAATAATTAAATACAGATATAAGTTAAAGATGACTGTTAAGAATAGAATCTTTTTGCTTTTTGAATTTTGAATCTAGGAGTAAGNTATATATATATATCACATGTGTGAGTCTGTATCTATGAGTCTCAAATTGAAGTTTTTATGAATATACTCAGTAAGTAGCTTTTAAATGCAAAACATAAGGATAAATTCCTAATGCAGTAAAATTAGAACAATAGGAATGGAGGATTACCTGTAATATCAAGTGTGAGTAGTAGTTAAATTTTAATAATATATTTTATATTCTAAATAATATTTAGCTTAGGGCAATGGAACTCAGAGCAGATTTGTTTATCGAAAAAAGGAATAATTTAAAAGAAACACAGCAAAATTAAACAATTAAGAATTGGGGTTTATCTGAACCATGTTTTTAATGTCACATCCTAGAAGCAGCAATGAGTTGTTTTTCTTAATAAAATTATCTCACTTTTAAAAGTGAAAAGAAAGGTTGAGTTCTTTATTAAGTAAAATCAGACCAATAGGAGTCAAGTACTTCCTGAAATACCAAGGGTGAGAACAAAAAGTCTAATTAAAATAGTGGATGCAATATTTAGTATAGATAAATGAAACTCAACACAAATTAGTTTAAATAATAAAAAATATTTTAGAAGTTACACAAACACAATTGGACAAATTGAAGAGAATAATTTTACACAAAAATATTATATTTCTTGCATATAAATATACATATATATGATTGAAATTTGCTTCTTTAAGTAAGATAAATTTATTTTTTAATAANAATGAATTTCTTATTTTTTAAAATATAATAGCATAATATTAAGTATATCCTCTATTAATATAGTTCTATTTTACTCCTGAATAAATTTTATGCTGAATCTCCACCCGAAAAACTTTTCATGGAGGGCCTAATGTCAGGGTCGACCAGAATGAACAAAATTGTTTACAATAATGTTTTATCTTTTTATTTTGTACAACACAAATAAAATTACCTTTACCAATGTGTATGGCAAACTACAGTATTTATTTAAATTTTTTTAGCACTTCATTTAAGTCCCTTACAATTGTTGGATCAACTACCTATAAAACTAAATACAATGTAAGGACCGATAAAATCTTTATCAAAAATAAACTTATCATAGCCAAGAAGTCATTTAATACTTGTAAAAACCAGTTCATTTGAGGTTTTACTTTTAAATGTAACATTTTTTTTTTAATTATAAAATATTTCTTTATTACTTACTATCAGGCAAAAAAAATATTAAAAAAAAAAAAAAATAATTCATTTGTTAAAACTGATTGAGTTCAAGTTATAAACGTTATTAAAAATATACTAATTTTCAGTAAGAAAAATTTCTTAAAATACAAATAGAATTACATACCAATGAGATTATCAAATGATGGAATGAGAGCAAAAATCAGACCTCCTACAGTAGTTGGATCTAATATCCACAAATTAGGATCAATTAAACCATAGCATTATACTTGTCAACTTTAAGAATGCTTTGTCGAAATTTAGTTAACTATTTAATTTTTCGAACTTATGTGTTCTGATTAAATAGTACCAATACCTTCTGTACCAGACGCAGGGGGTTATCATAAGTCTTGTCCAAAGCAATTTAGTGCTATGCCAAAATATTTTAGGACATCTCGGTCATATTAATTAGCCTTAAAAAGTACACTTTAAAATAATAAATTAAGTGAATATAAAGATATTGAGTCCCAGAAATTAATTTCAAATCAACCTAAAAGTAACCAACAATGACGGCATGAACATACTAACTTTTTTTTTTAATTCATCTTATTTTTTTTTTAAATATTACATGATTTTTTTTCATATAAGACTAAAAACTAGTTTATTTGAATGAAAATAAGTTTTACTGGCACACCAGGAAGATACTTGTTTCATTAGAATAACTGTTTATCATTATAATTTTAAGATGAATGTTCTTTAAATAAATTAACTTAATAAATAATTGAACTGATTTATAGAATTTTAACAAAAACTTTCTTTAAGTGGTAACAAAATTAATATAATTAATGCTTTTAAAATTAAGAAGTTATAACTTAAATTAAACAACAAATAAACAGGAAATTTAAAGAAGCTCTTACCTCAAGTTCTAAAATAAATGGCACAAAACTTAAAAGAGGATCAGAGGAACACAGGAAACAAAAAATAGCTTGAAGTTGATGATTATTTTACCATTAGTGAGCTGTAGAGTGGTAAAACATTCTTAAGTCACATCCTAGAAGCCCAAACTGTTATAATATTAATGTTAAGAAGAAATTAAACTATTTAAAAAAATATACATAATGAAAGGGAAACTTCCAACCAAGAAAACAGATAATCGCAACTGATGAGAGCAGAATAAGAGTCCCAAGTTGTTTTGGAATAAATATGTATGCTTTGCTGCTTTGATTGATGGAAGTAATTCACCATTGAATATGAAAATGCATTCTTGTAAACATCAATCTGAAAACTAAAAACTGAGGACCTGTTCCAAATAAAAGAATCAATGATCATTATTTTATCTCAAAAGAAAAAAAAAGCACCTAGTAGACCAGACAAATGTCCATCCAAGTGTCATTACCAAGCTTTCAAATGGAGATGTGGACTCAATAAAACAAGGCTTGCATTTACTGTCACATCGTTATCTGCTATCAAACAAGTCTAATATAGATACTTTTATTTAATGAGATTAATTTTTTTAATAAATTAAAGGTTTGACATTAAGCTTTCCTTCAAGTAAAAATTTAGAACGATTTCCCCCTGTTTACAATACTAATGAAAGACAGTTCTAAAATAATATTTGAGAAGCACACAATATATCTATAATTCATAGTTAAACAGTTACTATTAGGTGACATCAGTATCACCAGAAAGAGACTAAATTTTGTTAAATTAACTTATACACACAACTTTTTTTATGTGGTCAATATTTTAGTCCATATACAAACACAGTTTATATTAAGTGATAGGAATCAAATACAATTTTTTTAATAAATGATATTCCCATTTTGAAAATATGGTAATGCCAGATTGATTTGAGCAGATTAACCCTCAAGAAAACAGTTATTCACATTGGTGCCATGATGAGACATTTGGAAAATTTCTTCGATTACTCAACGATCATAAAATAATTCTTAAGAAAGTACAATGCATATAAATTATATAAATAGCTTCTTTATTTTTTAAAGTTAGATTTATAGATCCGACATATCTTTAGCCCCATTATATGGTGCTTATTTGTCCCCAAAAGACCTCAAATATTAATACCTGGCTTACACACACATTTTAACATACTCTAACAAGCGATCAGGAAGTTCCTCCAGAAACAGGGTGATCAGTCCTATTCCTAATTCCCACTATCTTGGAAAATCTGTTATTTTCTATAAGATTTACTCTCTTACAGAAGTTGCCACCAAGACTGACAGGTTATCAAACCTGGGGACCCGCCATCCTTTTCCATGCTCAAGGTAACACTAGCTTGATTGTGGCTTCCCTCAGGAAGTAGTACTACCAACTGGCACACTAGCACTGGAACTACAGATCATCCAGGAGATGAATTATTAAGCTAATAATTCAGAAATAGTACTTGGAATTGAACTAGGATCTTATGCATGCGAAGCACATACTCTTAACACTATATCATGGGTACCCTAGAAGTTATATATATATATANAATATTCTAAAAGAAACATAACAATATTGTTTTTTGTACTTTCACTTTTCACGTATAGTATAACTACTCTTTAAGATTAAGTGCTGTATATCTCAAAAACCAGAGCTAATAAAAAATTTTCAATGTTATTTTCGTTTTTATCACCCCAAAATTAGTAGAAATAGACTAATTTAGTGTAGGAAACATTCAAAAAATATTTTTTTGTTGTGCAGTGTTATCATACCTTCCATTGTCCGTCTTCATTGGTTTCTGCAAACCATGGAAGATATGACAGTTCTATATTCATTGGTGGTAGAAATAACCCTTTAAATATAATAATTATGGTTAAGACATGGTAATACTGTAAGTTTTGAGTAGGAAAGAGTCATTAAAGGTTACTTTGGAAACTGTGATCTTAGTTGGAAGTGTATAAGCAGCAAAGTGTAAGCTATCTAAATCTTTAAAATTTGGAAAATGACAATTTAAAAAAATGAGCATTAACATTCTTAATGTTAAGATTTTCATATCCATAGAAAATTTACTAAAATGTGAAGGATAAAATTTGTTGAGTTTAAGAAAATGGTTCCTGGCCAAATTTTTAGTTTTAAGTAACAAACTTCCAACAAATCTAGTCAACCAATTTTGCTCTGTTTAAAAAATTATATTTAAATAATTATTTAAAAGAAAAATTACATTGTGTACAAATACAAAGTATCCCAGTGGAGATAAAGAAAATTGATTTAATTATTAATACTTCTTCAAATTACCCTCTATTATTATGACTGTAAAAAAATACACATTTTGAAATTGATATAGTAGTTCAGCCAATATATTTAATGTGATATCTAGTGTGTTTAGTGCGACATACATTTGTCTTGGGAAAAGTTAACAGCAAAATTGATCATTTAAACTGTAGTGGTTTAGTTTACCAGTAAAAAGTAGTGGATTTAAACTGACAAAGCATACTATATTGTTCAATGTTTCTCTATTCCTAGTACTGCTTTATTGGTTTATTTGTAAATCTTTTTTCTTTATAAAGAAGTGATAAAATTGAGCTTAAGCAATAAAAGAAAAATAAATAATTTGTGTTAATATTAAGACAAAAAATACTTCTCAGTAAATGTTATTTAATTTATTAATTTTCTAGTTAACTTTATGGGACTGGAGGTATTATATTTTACCTCTACTATGTTATTACATTTTGTACTTGTATGTGTTTGGCTATAACTCGACAGATCTTTACCATCATCTCACATACAGATGTATGTAAATACAATCAGATCTGTGTCCTGGTCAATTTTCCAGAAGTGGAGTGATCAGTCCCACCCCGAACCCCCATTTAACCTTGGAGGACCTGTGATTTTCTTTGGGGGTTTACTCTCTTACATGTGTTGCCACATTACAAAAGTACTGGGGTACCCCCATACCGAAGAAAGGCATCACTGTTTTCTCTCAAGAAAGAGTGAAACTCAAACCTCTCACTAGAACCGAGATTAAAAATTAGTGCTTCAACTGGAAGTTTATACATACATACCTATATATATGTGTGTGTGTGTATACACACACACACATAATATTTGATTTTATTTATAAAGGGAATCCCTGAGTTTGAGTATTTCAAAATTACTTTATAAGTATTTGTTATTAAACTGATAAAGAAAACATACTATTTTTTTCATGTCACCTAATAAAAAAGGTAATAAATAATATGCTTTAAACTAATAATTAACATATGTTGGAAATATTTGGTTTGTTCTTTCTCTAAATCCCACTTGCTCTTCACATACACCATCACTCATATTAATGAAATTATTTCATAGAAAACAAAAGTAAAGTTGATTTTTTTTTTTTTTATTTTTTTTTTTTTTTTTTCAAAAATTATGAAGACTGGAAAAATTAGGGTTTTGGCCAAGAGGTGTTTCCCTCGGATATCTCTCCAGACATCACTTTCACCCTGATGATGACGTAAAAGTTAAGTCGAAATGTTGACAATAATAAATTATTTGCCAAACAATTTTGGAGTATTTTATTTTTCTGATCCTGGTCAAAACCCCAACTAATTTTTCCAGCATAAGACTCAATGGCCAACAAACCTACAACCGTTGAGAATACTAATGAACTAAGAGAAATGCATGAATAAACTACAACTAACATTCACATAGGTTCACTTCATTCATCGTTCATTTTGGTTTCGACTATTTATGTCTTCATTTATATAGTCTCAGATAAAAATTAAAATTTTTATATTAAATCTGTAAATAAAAATGCGTGCTCAATAAAATCCTTTAGTTGAAATTTAATATTAAATTATTAACTGTGAGAAATTATAAGAAAACATTATTACCGTCCTTTGATTCAACCACAAATTTTCTGGAATGAATTGCATTTTAATTTCTGTTTATGATTATGAACTTTTTTTAAAGCACATTTTATAAACATTTAGGACCTCGAGACTTCTCTTTTTATATGAAAATTCAGAGTCTGATTAGGCTTCAGACATCAAAACTATACAACATACATGAATTGCATATAATAAAAAAATACTCAAATATTATTACTGACAGAAAAATTGGGTTCCACTGACCTTATCAATAACAAAACAATATATATATATATAATACAGAAGCAAGAGCATTTAAGGACTACTTATAAAGAATGAAAAAATTAATTTTCATCATATCAACACTCAGGGGGGAGTGTTTTATTTTTCAACAAAAATTTTACCTTTTAGATAAGAGAAGCATTTTAATTATTTTCAGAGATATGGCAGATACATATGGGGAAACAACCATACCATTTAAAAAAATCTACCAGTAGAGCAATTGATAAGAGAATAAGGGTTGTTGAGTGGGGAGGATACATCCTGACAGCTGAAGTTCAATTGCAGTAAAATAGATATTGGGGGATGAAACTTAAGGCTAACTAAGAAAGTGATTTGAGGATTCACATATAAAAGAATTAGATACAAAGTCACCAGAGATCCATATTATAATTAAGATTGATACATTTCATTTAAAATGATTACTTGAAACAAGTCATCTCCAAAAAACATAACATTCAAACAACAATCTTACAATGAATGAAAAGTAATGATAAATTAAAAAATATTAAAGGTTTTATATATAAGGCTCATATAAGCATATCCTTCATCATGATATTTGAACTTAATAATGTTTCTTAAGCATAATTTCTTCATTTAAACATCTTCTTTGGCACTAGGCACACAGCAGAAGTCGTTCATTTCAAATTCATATAAGAAGTTTACAAATGATTTTAGATGATAGTCAAAGTCAATCACAAAAATTATGCTATTTATTTACAAATTTTTGTTAATTTCTATGAATTTACCATTTAATAAAACACATCATGGCATGACATAGGGGGGAAAGATGGCATTTTGGTGTTGAAGTGAAAATACTGTAGAATTCTTAATATCAAACAATCATTAACCAATCTCTATTCTGGAATGTCTCCACTCCTTGACTGATAAATCAACTTCTTTAGAAACTTGACTCAATACAAAATATTTATGTTTTATTACTCCAAGATTTAATTTAAGGATTGTTAAAGCTGCATAACCATCTAATTCTGTAATTCAGAAATACAGTGCAGAACTAATACTTCAAATGCAATCATTTATTTATTAATGAACTGATGTCTTTGGTTCGACATTTCAGTATTTCTTTGAAGAGGAATCTAATGGCATAATATACAACACAGCCCAACCCAAATTACAGTTCAAAAGACATTTATTTAATAATTCTCAAGTATAAAAATAAAACTAAAATTAATTCAAAATGAATCTATTAAAATATAATTTTAAAAAAGCTATTGAAAAATAAACAGAATAAAAGCTTTTCTCTTATAAAATAGCCAAGTGAAAAGCTAATTTTGAAAAATGATTGTACTAATTTATTGAGTACACAGGAACTTCAATATTGTAGTTTATTAGCCCAGGTAAATGAAAACACATATTTATAATATTATTTAAAAAAAATTATAAAGGAAAGAGCATTAGAAACCAACAAGAGAACAGCTTATTTTTCTAGCCCCTAATGTCTTGATACCATATATCAAGTATTTCTAAGTCAATATTAATGTCTTAAACAACATATTACAATGTTGAAGTACTCTACCCTAGTACTTTATTACTTTTCTCAAAGAAAAAACAATGAAAGAAAATAAAATGAAAAAAGATAATTAAAATCAAATCAAATGATTGTTCCTCAAATAGTAAATAATAAAAATGAGTAAAAAATGAAAATTTATGAAAAATTAATAAACAACTATAAGTACTGTNGGATTTCAAATAAAGATGAAGCATTCTTTTGGAATGGTATCCATATATTGCCCGAGAGATGGACAAAATGTGTAGAAAGCGAGGGCCAATACTTTGAATAAAATATATTATACTTTTTTTTTAAATTACTGTGTATATATTTTAAGAAATAAACGACATTTTAAACTTGCATACCTGGTATAGAAAAAGAATAGTCATTTGTTACACTGAATTGAATCTTAGAACCATAACTAGTACAGAACCATCAGATTTTCTTCAAACTATTTTAGTACAAACATTAGTTATAATAAATTATGAAAAAAAAAATTATGGTATAAATATGACCCCTTCAATTATATAAATTTACATATTTTCTCTCTTAAGATAAATTATTCTCTGAAGAATATTTATTTCAACATGCATATTAATATCTTTAAGATCTGGTTTTACTTAATACTATTACAAATAAATAATTTTGATCACTTTTCCAGGGAGAAAAATAGCCATAGCATGTATTTCGATTATACTTGTAGGCTTAAGACATATTAAAAAAATAAGGAGTAATAAATTTCAAAAGAGTAAATATGCTACTTTTATTTTAAATGATATTAATCTACTATTTAATAACTGCTTCAAGCAAACATAGTATAGATATAGTATAGATAATTAAACCCTCTCTGACCAGTCACAATTAAAATAGCAAAGGCATCATTGATATTTGACCAACTATATGTTGACTCGCTGCTATTTGATCTATTATTAATTATAATATGAACTTAATATCGGATCCAAATCCCACCTAAATAAAAACTATCTGCATTCACTATTAAAATGTGAAGAATAACACATTTCTGGAAAGGAATACCAAATATATAAAGAAATTATTAAATTCATATAATTTTCCAGGTTTCCAATATGCATCATGTTGATTTTTTTCCTTTTACTAATTAGGATTCATTGAAATTGCAATACAATATTCAAATTAAAAACATCTATTGAAAAAAACCATAAATGTAACAGAGTTCTGTCCATGCAAATTTCTTATTTCTCCTATGTCTTGGCACATTTTAAAACAGCAATCATACATAATTAAGAATTTTAGTTAATAGGCTAATACTATAATAAATACTAGAGAAGAATAATTCCATTTACAACTAAACACTGAATCTAGCTAAATTATTGTCAATTGCAATTCACCAGCGCACTGGAAGTACCACAGACAAATTTGTCATAAAAAAAAACTTTAGGCCTCCTATGGAATCTGTTTTAAGCTAAGTTTTTTTTTTTTTTTTTTTTTTTTTAAATCTTAAAGAAGAAAAAACTCATCTTCAAAGCTTAAAACAGATTCCATACATCAAATGTTTCTGTTTCCAGTGACAATCAGAAAAAGAAAAAAAAAAGGTTTATATTAAGGTAATATGAATGACACTTTTTTTTTTTAATACGTAAGTGCTACCAATGAAAATATAAATTTTGAAAATACAGAAGGTAAAGATCAGAGTTTAAATGAATGTTAAAATTGGGCTATTCATATAGCTCAGGAATCGGGCCTACTACTTCATTGCTTTTAGCTAACAATGAAACTAAAATATGTGATTATTTCACTTGTTTTTTTTTTTGTTTGTTTGTTTTCAAAACATTAAGCTAAGAAGCAAATGATTACAAATACTGTATAGTGTATCAAAGCTCAAAAATCACTGTTACGCAATCTATTTTACATTTAAAACATGTTTAAGGCAGAAGCATTCATTTTTCAAGAGTTTGTATAGTCTAGACAGACATATTTCCATAATTAAGAAAATGATAAAAAATTATTTTTAATTTGTGGGGGATAAAAAATTGTTTAACATAAAAATTGTTTGAACACTACATTTCATAGATAATAGATGAAATTATGGCTACAGGAAGCTATATTGATGTGCTCATATTATGGGTTTTGGAGAATATATTTTATTTCAGCCAAGAATATGAACTAAAGCATAATGGAAAATCCACAAATGATGATAATTCTATATTTTGGACATCATTATTAGAAAAAAGTAAATATCCTCTAACATACTCTTGGAGAAGAAAAGAAAATTCTTGAATCAAAGCTTAGCCCATTCAATATCCACAAGACATCAGGCTGTCATTGAAACAAAAGGACTAGAAATGAAATAATTAGTGACACAAAATTAAATTATAACAAAAATGTATAGACTTTCTAGATAATTTTTTGTTATTATTTGAATAGTATTAACTTTTTAAAAACATAATATGATTATTCTGGTAAGTAATGTTCACTAGTAACTTAATGCTTAAAAAAACAACAAATCTGTTATCTTCACCGAAAGTCATATATTGCCAATTATTTCTTGACACGCTTTATTATTATTTCTTATCTGGGTTTTGAAGTAAGGAAGTTATTCTTAAATAGTATTATTTTCAATGGCTTCTTCATTGCAGCCAAAAACACTGGATAATCTCAAGAATATAAAAGAACATCAGAGCAAAATACCAGGTATGCAAGTTTAAAATGTCGTTTTAATTCCAATAGAATGCGCTCTTAGCCTATTGAAGGATTTGCTTATCTCTAAACGCTATTTTGTTTGTTAGTCATTTGTTTACAAAAGTCAGTTGTTTTTAAGTCGTTTACGTGGACGTNCTTCGGCGCTGATTCACCCGGCAAAACCCACTGTTTTGACTGCTGCTTGGTCTCTGGCGTGTTGTGGTGTATCCCTGTTTCGTCCACTGTTACAAATCGGCGCAAAAACTCGTCCTTGTTGCGGTTGAACAACGCCAAACATTCGATTGAAGTTGTCACACGATTGCGTTTATGGTCGATTGTTAGCAAACACGGCACCCATCTTGGGGATAGCTTTTTTTATACCCAAGTGATCATTCAAAATCGAAACCACTGACCCATGTGATATGCCTATGGCTTCCACAATCTCCCGCACTTTCAATCTCTGATCGGCCAACACCATATCATGAATTTTTTTCAATTGTTTCGGGTGTAGCGACTTCTACTGGTCGTCCAGAACGTTCGGCATCGATCGTGCTTGTACGGCCACAACGAAATTCTGTAAACCACTTTTTTACCATTTATATCGATGGTGCAGACTCCCCATAGTATTTATCAAGCTTAGCCTTTGTTTCAGTGATGGTTTTTTTCCGCAAAAAATAATGCTTGATGAGCACACGAAATTTACTTTTCTCCACAATTCACGAAGTTGTTTGTTTTTAAAGACTGTCAAACACAAACTAAAAGACCCAGCGTGTTCAAACTTTTACAGGAGTAAGCTGATAGATGCTTGTTGACAGGAGCAGTGTTGCCAACCTAATTATAAGGCGGGAAATTCAAAAAGTCACGCACTTAATGACCCGCCCTCGCACAATATTGGTACACATGAGCAAAATAATAATTGAGTAATTTGAGTTCTAGTTAATTACAGTATTGTCACTCTAGAATAATGATTAATGTAATAATAAATGCACATTGTTTTCTTGTAGATAACCATTGATATTTATTTTAAAAAGCTAACCTTAAAATGTACATTTTAAGAATTTTTATGTGGCTGATGATGAGAAAATGAAAATTGCCAAGCTTTAGGATAAAGAATTTATCCTACTTATTTACCAAGAATAAAAGTTTTTTTGTTGTTTTTTTTTTCAAATGACCAATGAAAAAAATACATTTGAGATCTACAAATTTTATAAGAAAATCATCAGAATAAAGACTAACATGATCTGCTGATTCCGAATTTTAAAAGCTGTAGTAAATTTTATTTATGGAATGGGCAATTACCAAGTATTAAATACTGCTTAAAAGAGTTGGTAAAATATCAATCCACTAAGGCTGATTGGAATAACTGCCTTTGTAAAGTGTGCAATGATAAGTTGAGAAACCAGAGAATGTTTTTGAAATTATACATCAGAATCCATATTATCATCAGAAGTAATCCAAGGAAGAATACAGAGGAGTGTAATGGTTACAGATTCAGGGAAAGGATAGTTATTGACAAATATCTATTTACTTAATAAGTTATCATCAATATCACTTTGTTGATCTCAAGACTAACAAAATTGAAAAATTAAGAGGACCAGTTAATGATGAAATAAATGAAGAGGAACAAAGCAGATTTTTCCAGAATTTTATATAGAATTCACTTTTAACTTCAAGATCTGTCTCTTAAAACTGAACTAAATATAAAAAATTGTAGGTTAGAAATAAATAAAAATTATTTTGTTTGTATAAATAGATATATTTATTATTTTATTTTAATTATAATTTAACTAATAAGTGGTGATACTACAATTAACAAGTACCTAAATTAGTTACATTATGTCAAAGCATTTTTCATTAAATTTATCAGACATTTTGTCAGTATTGTTGCTCTCAAGCATTAAAACTAACACGATACTCTTCACTATAGTAGCAACAGAGAAACACTGCTGAAAGTCTATAAATTAATTAGAACATTTTTTTAAGAATGTTTTCTCTCTCAAAATTGTCCCCTTTATGCTATGAATATAGGATTATTCCATTTCTTTAGAACTTAATAAAAAATACTGTAACTTCCAATAAAAAGGTTTAAATATAAGCATGCAGTATTATGACGCAGGCATAATGGCTCAATTTAACACATTCGAGCAAATAGTTAGGTTTAATTTTATATCATGCATTCAATTTCTAATTTAGAGTTATTGTTTTGTTTAAAAAAAACAAAAAAAAAACCTGTAGCTTACCTTGTTCAACATTTTAGGTTTGTCACTAATGACTAATATACTGATAAACACTTTATAAGAATTGCTTCAAGATGCTAGAAGAACTTGCAGAACAAATTCCTCAGTTGGCCGCTATATGGCACTAGCATCTCAGAGCAAGAACTTTAAGTGCATTATTAGTTGAGGTTCAATCAGAAAAGTCCTTCTTTGTGAATTATTTACTTATTATTTACATCAGCTCTGAAGATAAGTTGCATAGTAATTCATAAACCAATTCTTAATTTCTTCATATAATGCTAATTTTTTTTTTTCTTTTTTTTCTTTAAGCTCCTTTCAAACAAACCTTCTCTATTGATGTACTCATATACCACATGGTCAATTATCTCCTTTCATTCTTTTAACTATCGTGCTATCTTTATTATTATTTCCTGTTTTATTTTGAAATGTTAAAGAAAATTAAATGGGTGAAAATAAAGAGATATTAAAAATTGGTGGTTCTTCAATATTTTTTAGATAAAAAAATAAACTGATTCTTCGTTTATTTTTACTAAACTGATGGTTCGGATACATTATAGTACTAAAACTCACCAAATAAGTATCAGCCAATTATTAGATAATAAATAAGTAAACTAAATTCTAATTTAATAAAAGAGGGAAAAAATATTAAAAAATTCATTCAGAGTAAAGGTCTCTAGCAGCATCATTCACATAATGCTCATATACATTTTTGTTTACGAACATATAAAAATAAGATATATAAATGTGAATTTTATTATTTTCACTTTTAAACAGGGATGATAAAGTTCAGATATAGTGTTTTATTAAGAGTGTCAACAAAGGGGGGGGGGGTNAAGGGGGGGGAGATTATGGTAATATTTAAATGTTAAAAGATTTTTCATCTTTATTAAAACAATTTTTAAATAATATTTTCTATTTAATTTATTAAAAGTAAAACTTTTCATATTGCTTATTTGAAATATATACAAAAATAAGATATAATATAGGCTCAGACCATTGAGACAGTAAATAATAAAAGAAATAATAAAGGGGTGATATATCAATGCAAGGACAATATCTTTCTTATTTAGTTTTGTAAGAAAATATAAAGAATTTCTATTAATAATTTTAAAATAAGTTTCAAAAGTTGAAAAGAATTTAAGAAAGGAATAGAAGAAACAGATAGAGATTAAAATGTGATGGGCAATAGATAGGATGAGAAGGGAGTAACAGACATTCTTGTTATGCATTGGCAAGCCAATTAACATTTTAAACAAATTTAACAAGTGACAGTTGGTGTTGCTGAATTAAGTAAGCAATTTGATAATGTAATCTTAATTATACAGTAAAAATAGCAGAATTTTCAAAACGAATGAACTTAAACATCTTAAGTTCAATTAATATTCTTTAAGGATTAATTTTCTCATAAGACGTTTTAAAAAAAAGTAATAGGATCACAGATAGATATGTATTTGTTTGTTTTACTTCAATTTTCTGCCAACGTTTTTTTTAAACTAATAGTTCAAATATATCAAAAAGATATCAATCAATTAAAGCCATATTATAATGGAATCACAAGACACAACAATATTTATTTACTTAGGACTTGTAAACAGAGACAACGAATCATCAACCAATGAGGTTTATCTTTTTTTTTTTGTACCTTCTATCAATCAAATGGAGTGAGAACCGATTCACTCAAAAATAGCCAAACCTATCTTCTAAAATACTGCAATTTCATTACACGTATTTATTAAAACATACTAGAGAAAATACTTGAAGTAAATATAAGACCTGGGGGCCATGACCAATACTACATTGGAAGTGGAATGTAATAAAATGAAGAAGGAAAATGAGAATTTTAAAGGTCACTGAAGAATAAAAAAACTCTCTTTACACAGGAGCTGTATAATCAAAGCAAATTTCATTTTCCATAAATAAATAAATGAGACAAAATGATTAATTATATTCTATAAGCCATGGGGAGAGAGATCAAAGGGATATAAAAGGTAATACGACTAATCCAAGCTCTACACTGGCAAGGGAGGAAGAATATAGTAAATAGCCAGCCATTAGACTTCATTCTTAAAAATGCTTCAGAACTTTAGAAAATTAATTTATTTGAATTGTACAGGGAGTTAGAAAAAAATCTCACTGCCTCAGCCTGGAATCAAACCCGGGTCGTCTCCCACTTTCTGGGCAGGTGTACTTCCAAAATTAGCGGTGCAGGGAGCCTGAAATTATTCGCATCTCTCTCGGTTGTTTAGTAGGTAGGGCACCTTGCTTGGCAAGTAGGAGACCCAGGTTTTATCCCTGGCTGAGGTAGTGACATCTTTTTTTCTGGCTCCCTGTACGATACAAATAAATAATGAAATGCGGGATTACTTTACCACAATTATCATCATGATTTAGAAAATTAAATTTTTCACTTTTACCATTCTACAAATTTTATTGAACTAAAATAAAAAAAAAGATATGAATATTTTTAATTTTAGTCTTCTCCCAAAGCCCCATCACCTTATTTCAAACCAAAAATAATTAATTCAATGGTTAATAGTGAAAAGACTAATACACAAATCAGCTACTATACTTCAAGAATTATTAGGGCCTGCACAAAACTCAAAGTTAATAAAGATATTAAGAATCAATTTTTACTTTGATCTTCCTCCCCCTTAAGTACTTCAGGCATCAACAAAATCACATAAAAGATTGCAAACAGAAGCATAAATACAGAATTTGGTTTTATTATTCGAAGATTATGAATGATAGAGAACTTTAAATATATTAATTTATACATAAAAGCAAACAAAATTTTGAGCAGACTATATTTTTGGTTTCTCAGTTAAGATCTGTTGAAATTTAATTGTTTCATGCTAAAAATATGAAATTCACAAAATAAGAAGTTTATATATATG